>NDGM011061784.1:0-11341 GCA_002564305.1 Octomys mimax
TAAGTGCTGAACTTAACTATGTTAACTATGATAGTGTAGCTACTGTGGGCATCGGACAGTTAAAAGCTGGTAAGGGTAATGATTCTAAAAACAAAAACAGCGTTAACTGTTTTCTACCTAGCCCAGACCTCATTCATTTTGTGCACTATAAAGAGTGAGGTGTTATTATCAAATGCTGCATCAAAATAGATTTTTCCCAATGTTTTTCCACTATAAAAGACATCTATGTTTACTTATGGACAAGCTTTAAAAAGATGTCATTTTGGTTTTCAACACATAGAAAGTTATCAAAATCTCAAATAAAAATGCTGCCATGGCTCAGACCTCAGCCTGCTAACCTGCATGCACAACTCTTCTGACCCACGCAGATTCGGAGGCACACAGAGCTTTCCCTTCTTGCCCCCCAATCCGTACTCAGGCCTGTGTGGCAGACCATCGGGTGTGGAGTGCCCCCTGGGGCTCACGGGCGGTGGGCTGACGAGCTGGCGGTCGGGTGCCCTAGTGCTAACAAGCAGGGTAAGGTCAACTTGCTTCACATGGAATCCAACAGAAAGCTGAGCTGCATGATGATCCCTTTCAAAAGGCTTTTATTGCAGTAAAAAACACCATCTCAGACATACATAGCCGGTTGTCTGGGGCACTTTCTGAAGAGGCGCGCTGAAGTCCTCTTTCCCGCTAGGTGGCAGGAGCGAGCCAAAACTGCGGTTCAGCCCCTTCCTTACGTGAGGATGCAAACTTCGCCCTTGGTGTTGGAACTTCGAGCTGCGGCCGCAGGGAGGCGACAGGTCTCCATGAACTTCGGCCAAAAAGCATGCTCAGCATACAGTGGGCGTATGTGGATGCGGCCCATCAGGCGACGAGGCCATCTGGGTTTGGGAAGCTACCTGTGCTGCACTTTGGTTTTAACCATAGACAGCTCTTGTCACAGGGTGCACACCCAAAGAAATCCGAGGCTCTAGATTGTGTGTCTGAGCTTTTACCGAATTTGAGATATCTCTAGTTATTCTTTCTTCAGATATTTGGTCTACTTTACACTTTTTCTCTTCTCCCCTAGAACTTCAATAACACAACATCAGGCCTCCCTCTTTGTCCCCCAGATCCCTAGGCTTCCATTAATTTTTTTTCCGTTTCCTTCTCTGCTCCTCAGAGTGGGTAACTTCTGTCAGTCCCCTCAAGTCCTGGCCCATGTCCATCTGTCCGCTCTCCTGCCTGGAGCCCCTGCTGCTAGCTCGTCTGTTTCCCTTGTGGTTTTCAGCTCTACAATTCCCACCTGATCTGTGTATATCGGCTGCGTCCTTTCTGAGATGGTCTGTCCTGCCACTGGGCTCAGGATATTTGTCTGTCGTTCTCATGCCAGCTTCTCCCCAGGCTTGTTAGAGAATCCCAGCACTGGTGTCTTCTCCCCGTGAGGAGGAGGAGACACCCATCTGCTGGGTGTCATGATCTGAGTCAGGGGATTCACCTGGCCAAGGAATTTTGAATTGTATTCCGGCCATTTCCTGCATTATGTCATGAAACTCTAGGTCTTTAAGTTCTGTGGGGAATGTGGATAGTTTTATTGGGTCAGCAGCCCACTCAGTCCAAGCTCTTCTAGCTCCGTGTCCTCTGCACACTGTGTATCCCACGGTGGGCCCACTTCAAAGCCTGTGTGGTGCTGTTTGCTCCCTCCTGTGTGACACCCGGTGACCAGAGTGGAACAGGCTTTGCTCCAAGACTTAGTTCTCAAAGGCTGTGTTGGCCCAGGTCCGTGCCTAGGCGCTGTTAAGCATCAGGGTTATAAATCTCTCCACGCCCCTCCCTCTCAACCGCATCCTGGAGCTCCCTGCTTCCCTGAGGAGCCCCTCTTCCCAGGTGCTGTGGGCACAGGGGGAGTGAGCACCCGTCCCCTGACCCTCCAGCTCCTCCACCGAGGGCAAGGCCCCTTTTCCATGCTTCAGGGTCCTGCTACCCCCATTGCCGCCACTGCTGCCGCCACCATGCAGTTGCTCATGACTTGAGCTTGAGAGAATACAGAACAGAAGGGAAAGACAAAATCGGGTATCTCTGTCCTCTCACTGAGCACCAGAAGGCCCTTCCCAGATCTCCAGCCCGAGCCTTGGGCACCTCCCAGGCTCCTCACTGACATCAGTGCCCATTGGTGAGTTTCAGGCTGCAGGGAATTCAGGCCAGTGAAGAACAGAGAAGAGACTCTGGTGACGTCACTGTCAACGTGGAAGCCTTCCCTACACAACTGTGCTGCTTAGCTTTCCCGCAGCTACCCCGAGCGCCCGGGTAGACAGAAGGCAGACAGCTCTTAGCCCTGCCCAGCACCTGAGCCCTCTGCCCCACATCCGGCCTGGAGGATTAGCACATCTGAAGTTCACGCTTAGCCAGGACTGTGGAGGTGGATTAGAAGGGTGAGGCAGAACCCCGAGGGGCCTGTTGCAGTAAAAACAAGTACAACGGGTGCAGATGAGTTCTTTGGGACAAAAGTGACAATGCAAGGGAAGGAGCCACGCAGATGTGTCCCACCCACATACCACGCCCATGGAGCACATCAGCCTTGCACCCCAACTTTCAGCCAGAGAGAGGCTAATCTGGAAGATCAGAGCTCCCTGGCCTCAGGGACCCCTGAGTGCTCCACCAGCATAGGAGGGCGCCTGACTGAGGTCCAGCACTCAGACACCTAACAGCTCCCCCGGTTCTCCACCCCACCTCGAACTCCCTACCCACTAGCCTAGGCAACCACTGAGATGTTGTAGTTCTCCCCGGATTGGCCGATTCTGGACATCTGGGCATCAGGGTATCATAAAATATGTTCTGTTCTGTAGATAGCTTCCTTCCCTTAGAGACTCATAAGTGCAAACATCAGCACCTACATTTCTTTTGGCTGAAAATATCCCATTGTACAGTTCGACCATAATTTGTTGGCCCCTTCATTAGTCGATGGATGTTTGTTTTCACATGTGGGGTCACATGGAATAAGGCTGATACCAATGTTTGTGTGTCAATTTTATGTGCACATGTTTTCAGTTCTCCTGAACTATTGTATATCCAGGACCAAATTGCTGGGTGTGTTACTCAGCTTTCTGTTACTGTAACAAACTACCTGAGACAGTGAACTTATACAGAAGAAAGAACCTGTTTCAGCTGACAGTTCTGAAAGATGGGTGGGACTGAAATCTGGGCCTGTCCACTCACATCCTGTGATGAGTAGTGACAGAAATAGAAGTGGGATCCCCAGGCAGCTGAAGGGGGATCTCCCTCCAGGGCAATTTTTCTGCTAATTCAGGAAAATAATATTATATACTCATATAAGTCTTCTCTTCAAATGTTTCTCTCTTTTTTTTTTTTCACTGTACCAGGGATTGAACTCAGGACCTAGCACTTGTCAGGCAAGTGCTTATTCTACTGAGTTGTCTCCCCAGCCCAAAGTTGAGCATGTGTTTTTGTTGTTGTTTTGCTTGGTTTTGGTTTTGTTTGTTTTTTTGGCTGGTTCAGACTGCCATAAGGGCGGGTCTGGTAATACCAGTGGAGGTGGGGTTCAAACCACGGAATCCTGCGCCTGACTGCATTTACATGAGCAGGTCCTTGAACAACTGAGCTAACCAGCAGGCCCCCTAGCATTTCATTTTGAAACAGATTTCAAAACTCCACTTTGGAAGTTTCTGCAACCATATTCTGTGCCCAGATTCCCCTGAGTCCCTGGGTCTGCAGTGACAGTGGCTGCCTTCCATGGGTCCTGCAGAGCTCAGACCATGGAGGCTGAGAGTGGGCCCCAGTCACCAGCCACAGTCTCCCCTGGGTTGCACCTGGAGGCTTCTGGGCTCTCTGCTAAGCTCCATGAGCCTGCTGTCCTGGGGCCCCAGCCCTGCCCGCGTGCATGCCTCCCTTGGCTCCCACGCAGGTGCGGGCCCCGGCCCTGCCCACGTGCACGCTGCCCACGGCTCCCACGCAGGTGCGGACCCTGGCCCTGCCCGCGTGCACGCCTCCCTCAGCTCCCACGTAGGTGCGGGCCCTGGCCCTGCCCACGTGCACACTGCCCGCGGCTCCCATGCAGGTGCAACATCAGCTACCTGGAGGAGTGGCTAAAGGAGAAGAACTTGCAGGCCAGCGCAGCCCAGGACACCTTGGAGCCACTCTCCCAGGTGGCCTGGCTGCTCCAGGTCAAGAAGATCACAGACACTGACGCCGAGGAGATTGCCAAGCGCTGCAGCTCACTGTCCGCTGTGCAGGTGATGGGGCTGGCTGGTGTCCTCCTGGGTCCTCGAGGACAGGTCGCTGCAGTGGCCATGGCTTTGCAGGCCAAGCCAGTGGAGTGCGCCTCACTGCATGCTCCCTGCAGAGCACACGAGCATCCCATGCCCCTTTCGCCTGCTCAGCCCCTAGCAGACACTGGCTCAGGCCCTCACAGGAAGCATACATGTGCCACTGCCCTGCAGGCCCAACACAGATCGCGTGTGAGGGGAGCACGTAGGAATGGGACGCCCTTGCCCCCGGGGTGGCCCGTGCTGCTGCCTTCTGGGCACTGTGCCCTGGCTTCTCCTGGACTTCCCCAGCGGCACGGCGCAGCCAAGCAGTCTAACCCTGGGCCATGCCATGTTCCCAGATCATAAAGATCCTCAACTCCTACACACCCACAGACGACTTCGAGAAGAGAGTGACCCCGTCCTTCGTGCGCAAGGTGCAGGTGAGGCCCGAGGCTGCGTCCTCTCGTCTTTCTTGCTACGTGCGGTGCAAGACATTGCTCAGAATTCACATGATGAAACCCGGCAGCGAAGTCCACTTGCGAAACATGCAAAGGCAGCAGAAGTGTGCCCTTCAGAATCTTCCCCGTCCAGCGGGAGAGACTGGGCGGCCCAGACCGGGCTGGGAGCTGTCGTGGCCATCTGGTTCTCTGATCCTGAGTTTCTCACCAAGCTCATCAAGGATCCCGGGGGTCCTCGAGACCTGCCAGGGCAGTCGCAAGGCCCTGCTTTGTCCAAAGCAAAATACAGATAAGCTGCAGTGTGGCAGGGGGAACGGATGCCAGATGGCTCTGGCTTCCACTAGATGCAGCTTACGTGCTGCTGGACATCGAGGAGGGCTGCAGAGGGTGAAGCAACACCAATTCTCACCAGGCTCTCATTGGAGAGTGCTGGATTACCTTGCACCAAGCTTAGTGCTTTAGTGACTTAATAATCCAAATAGATTCTGGCTTAGTCACTAGTTGGGTAACTATCAACAGCTCCTCCTGCATGCACAGGTGCTCTGGAGCCCGCATAATTTTAAGAGTAGAAAGGGGTCCCGGGGCCAGAGAGTGTGCGGCTCTGGCAGAGAGGAAGAGGGCTCGGGGCAAAGGTGGCGTGGAGATGGGTGCCCAGGGTCACGAGGACAGAGGGATGACCGTCGCTCTGCCTATGGGAAGGACATCCTGTGGCGTGGCCCCCAAGAGTGTCCGCTGGCCCCCGAGACCCTGAAAGGCTCTCTGGCTGGAGCGGCAGCCACCGCATGACCTGCTCCTGGCCACAGCAGGGTGGGCAGTGCTGGCCTCATCCTCACCATCCCCCTGTTGTTCCAGACCCTGCTGCGTGACCGGAAGGGCTCCGTGCAGCTGCTGCTGGACGCCAAGTTCCTGTTCCCCGTCACCTTCCCTTTCAGCGCCTCGCCACATGCCCTGGAGCTACTGCAGATCCCCAGCAGCTTGAAGCTGGGCTTTCTGCGCCGCCTCTAGGGACCAGAACGAGGCCTTGGGGACAGGCTCTGGGCATCACCTTGTCCTCATGGGGTGGCTGCTGTGGCTGCACAGTCCCTGTCCCTGGGAGTCTTCTCCCGGGGCTTCTGCCAGGTGCCCCAGGCTATTCTGTCCTCCAACAGAGTCATCGTAATGATTCACTAATATTCCCCACACAAAAACTTCTTTCAAAACCAAGTTTATAAAAGCAACCTAAGCCAGGCCTGTGATCCCAGCACTAAGGAGGCTGAGGCAGAAGGATTACCAAAAGTTCAAGGCCAGCCTGGGCTACATAGTGAGTTCAAGACCAGCCTGAATTTTTGTCGCAAAAAAAACCCAAAAAATAAAAACATACAGTCAACCTAATTGATTTTTCTCTATCAGCATCCAATACAGTTTAATTTCCTCATAAAAGTAACTGAAGGCTGATATCAGAGCCTCCTTGGAAGAAACCCGAGTGCTGGGCTTATGGGGACTAGCTGTTGCTTGTGCCCCAACCTTCCCTTCGGGTCCCAGAAAGTGGTTTCATGAGCCTTGCTGGCCTGTGCCTGGGACTCCATCCCTTTCTGCTTTGCTGGCCATATGAATCCTGGCCCCTGGGTCTTTAGGGCCCCAGGGTGACAGTCATGACTGTGACAGACACGTCACAGGAGCGGGGGTGGTGTGTGACTGGGACAAACCTCATCCTGCAACACACAATGGGGTCTCTTCGTTCTGTAAATGACCTTCTCTAGTTCATCTCAATGCAGTGCCCATGTCAAAGTGGAGCTAGAGCGTAGTAGTCCTTCAGACAACCAAATACACAGACACAGGAGTCAGACCAGACTTTCCCCGTGGGAAAGGACAGCCCCTCAGTGCTGGGTTCAGGGCTGTCCTTGGCAGTGCTGGGCTCCTGGTGGATCTGTCACCGCTCATTGACAGCATTTGGAAATCTCATGACAGGAAGCACATGTGGGTGCCCTGACTCTGTCCACAAGAGCACCCACGTTGTGTCACTAGGCAGGGCTGGCTGGGGCCCCATCCCCATGTGTGGGGCTTGAGCTCTGTCCAGACTGGGACCAGTGGCTGCCACACCTCAGACCCATGCCCGTCCTGCCAGTCACCCTGGGCTGGGTGCTGGGGATGCAGCCTGGTCCTGGCCTGTGGAGTCCCAGAGAACCCAGCCCATGGTCCTCACCTGCCCTGACCATCAGTTGTGAGAGGGGCCTGAGCAGGAGGAAAATGTCCCCCTGGAGATGGGTGATTGGGGTGTGGGACAGTTTGGGGATAGGGAGTCCTGGGAAGGCTGTGGTGAGCTCACATGAGGACCCCAGCCAGGGATGGTGCCACCCTCTGGATCACCCTGATCTATGCAGCTCCTGGGGGTGGTGGCCACCTGACGTCACAGGGCAGGAAGGGTCACTCACCAAGTGGTCATGGGTTGGTGGACCCAGGGATGGAGGGTGTTGGCCGGCGCATGGCAGAAGCAGCGAGGATGAACAAAGATACCAGGGCAACGACTTGGCGCTGAGGGGGAGAGGCGGCTGAGCCAGATGCCAGATAAGGAGATTAGACGGCCACTCTGCACCTGCAGGCTGCCGCGCCACCCTCACGCCCGGCTCGGTGTCCTCTCCACAGAGCTGACCCCAGTCAGGTACGTGCTGCCCACCCACGCACAGGCCCTGTGTGTCCCTGCCCGGGCCTTCCTGTGCCCTGTGTGTCCCTGCCCTGCTCTCTTCCATCTTCATAAATCTGTTCTGAAATAAGGTGTTTTGTTTTGAATTATCTTGGTTCTGGCATCAGAAAATAAGCTAAACATCTTTAAAATCATTTAGTCCCATTTCCTTTTGTTTCATCTGGTTTTGCTTCAGTACTGGGGATTGAACCCAAGGCCTTTGCACAGAGCTACACTGCCAGGCCTGTTTTCATTTTTTATTTGGGCACAAGGTCTTGGTAAATTGCTAATTGGCCAGATTAGGCTCCAGCATGTGATCCTCCTGCCTCAGCTCACCTGTGCTGGGCTCACAGGTGTGTGCCACCACACCCGGTTTATGAACTGGGTGTAGAAGTGGGGACAGTTGACTCCTCACATGAGATGCGAGGCTTCGGGTGCAGCTAGTGGGCTGGGAGGAGGTGTGGACAGCACATTTGGTGGCACAGTGAAACGCGAGGCTCGGTGGTGCTGTCTGCCCCCTCCTCAGGTGCACATCGTAAGCACGCGGCTGACAGGGATCTGGATTGAGCACCTGCCCAGAAGGAGATGCGCTGGGCCTCGGGGAGCCCCCGCTCCCCAGAGCACCTGCCCCCTCTTCCCAGCCACCTGTGGCCTGGGCTGTTCTGGTCCCCACAGCCTGCCCCACTCTCCTCGAGGCCTCGTTAAATCTTCCCCAGTCCTAGGGGCAGACCCCAGGGCCTCCCCGGAGCTGGGCCAGCACTGCACACCGAGCCACACCTGGTCTCTGACTGGAGGTGTCCTGGGCATGGGCAGCAGAATCAACCGAGACTTTAATTTGCAATCTGGGAGGACTAGTGCCACGGAGAGCATTTCGTGGCTCTTCGGCTGTGAGAGTTTCCTCTTTTGAGGAAACCGCCGGCTCAGTTCTTTTCTCCTCTAACAAGGGGAGCTTACTCTAATAGTTCGCAATGGCCCATGGTGTAGAGTGATGCTGCCGGCTTCCCCCGGAAAGGCCCATCTGTATGTGCTGACAGAGGAAGCTCTGAGGAAAAGGAAGTAGCCAGAGGCCTCTGACCTTTTTCTCCTCAAAATGCCCACAAAGCATTTGCTGTAGCAGCGAACATTTCTCTCAAAAGAAAAGTACTATTGATGGTTTTATGAGCATAACAATGAGTCACAACTGTGACATAGCATTAAGTGACAGATCCTGGGCACAGAGCCAGGCACAGTGAGCGGATCGGTGTGACCGCTGACCACAAGGTGGGGACGCCTCGGCAAGGGAGAAGCGCCCTTGGGGGCTGGGGATTTGGCGCTGGCTTATTCCTTGCCCTCCTTTATCTTACCCTTCTTCGATGGCGGACACAGGACACTCAAGCCCCTTAGATCACTCTGCGTGCCTGTGATTCGGGCAGATCCACCTCCAGGGCTGGGGTCTCCACCGAACACTGGGAAACAGGGACCTGCTGGAGGCCTTGGGTCTGATCCCAGCCCGGAAGAAAGAGGCGGCCCTGAGAACATGGACCGGCAGTGAACACCGTACTAAGCAAGCAGAAGGGTCAAAGCAGTGCACGGAACACAACTTCAATCCGCAGACTGCGCGCGGGCGGGAGGTGGGGGGCGCTGCGGCCGCCCCTCCCTTCCTGGCCCGCAGGAGCGCCTCCTAGGGTCAGGAAAGATGTAAAAATTCAGGCTGGGAAGGAGAGCGCTTCTCCGCACATCTGAATATCGGCGTTTCCACCTGCTTCTCCTGTCGTCCTCAGCTGACCCCTTCCCTCCCCTGCTGCCCACACAGATCAGACTCCTGTCACCGGCAACTCTCCCCGACCTACTTCTGCAAGCATGTGCCCGGATAATCCCAGGTGCCAGGCCCTCCTAATCTTGTACCGGGTGTCCTTGGCCTGACTTGAAGCCCACTGCGCTGACAGGGTGTGTGGGAGAACAGCACAGGTGAAGCCCTTGACCTATGCTCCTTTTTTAGTTCTAATTTTAACGATAAATTTTTATCAGTATACAAAGTATAATCATAAAATACAGCAAATACGTTTTTTAAAAATGTACTGAGTGAAAGACATTGCCGCGAATTCCCTCACCCTCCTCCCCATCAACTCACACATGCTTCTCCCATGCTTCCCCCACTGTCTGCTGCGGCTCCGGAGGCCTCTCTCCTGAGGGTCTCCACTTACGCTGCTGTCACTGCCTTGGTGTCCCAGATTGGTTCAGATCGTTTCCCCTCCACGGTCGCTGTAACTGTGGGAGAGAGCCGGAAAAAGTCTCGGGGTGCCAGGCAGAGGTTAGGAATAAGGCGGAGGCAGACACAGCGCCAGGCTCTCCGGGATGCCTTTCTGTGGCACTGCTTGGCAGCCGCACCCACTGTACATCGCACACCACATGGGCGCTGGCGGGGGGCTCCAGACCTGCTTCCGTGCGGGCAGGGACCGGGGATGAGGGCGTTGGAGACAAGGGGGCGTGCCGGCAGAGATTCAGGGCCATAGCCTGTATCTTTTATGTTTTTAAATTGAAACATCCGCCGAGTATTTTGATCACTGCTCCTGAATGTGTAACTGGAGCCCTGCGTTGCAGCCTGTGAGAGCCGCGCTGAATGCCTGGGTCAGGGGCAAGAGAGGCGCACGCATGTTCTCGCCCTTCAACATGTGGCGAGAGGGGCCAGGCCAGACGGAAAAGCGCCAGCTTAATCCCGGCAGAAGAGTGCCGGGACCCTGCTGCACACCCACGTGGCCGCGGGAGCTCTCTGCAAGGCCTCTGTGGCTCCTGAGAGGATTTCACGTGTAAGCCCAAGTCAGCAGGAAAATTCCACCACGGAGGTACTGTGCCGGCATCGTTGTGTTACAGCGTGCCCTCTGGTGTGACAAATGAAAGGGTGAGAAGTGACACATTCCCCTCTGAGAAAGTAAAAGGCAGAGAGCTTAGGTGACTCTGCTTAAGTGAAACGAGGCATCTAGCCCAATGCGAAGGGCAAGAATCAGGAGACCACCTTCTGTGCTAAGAGGGAGGTGCATTCCATCATCCTGAGGGTTGAGTCTCTGGGGAGGCCTCCTGGCCGCCAGGGGCTGGGCCAAGCGAACCCCGCGTGACTGGGCGTCGGTGAGCTCTCCACATCGACTTCACGCCTGCCTTCCTCCCTTCCCCTCCCAACACATGCCTGCGGCCCCCTTCCCAGCTGCAGAGCGCACGGGAGCTTTTATGTTGACCTTGTGCACCTGGCTCATTTCCCTCCCTTATGGTCTCAGGCGCTTCCATCTTCCTCCACGTGACTCGAGCATATTTTTGGTTCATCATAGAAGAGAAACCACGCAATACTTAAGCATGTGATTCTCATTTACTCAGCTTACCATTATGGTCTCCAGGTGAATCCATTTCCTACAAAGGACCGGAGCTTGTCCTGACACAGGCGGCATTCAGTGTGTGTGCAAACCACACTGTCTTCTCCGTTTATTTGTTTGCTGCTCCTGAGATTTAACATTCTGACCCACGTCACATTAAATACGGGTATGCAGATATCACTGTAATCTGATGCCTTTAACTCTTTCAGGAAGATGCCAAAGAATAGCAGGGTCAAACGGGTCTGGTTTCACTTTTAGAGGAATCTCCTCATTGGTTTCCATGGTAGAAAATCCCATCTGATTATGTCAAAATATCGTTGGGTGGTTGCTTTAGAAATGGCTCATCAATTAAAAGTATGCCAGGTCCTTCTTGCCTCAAAGTATTGGATATGACAAGCCAAAAACAGCCCCAAAAGTCTATAGAGTTCCTCCACACACACAGCCTCGCTAGCAATTGTTTTCATAGGATTTCTTCATGATCAGCAGATGACAGCTCGGTGTCTATTTTGATTTCTCAAACAGCCATCTGTGCTGAACCTCTCATTGTGTGTCTGTTAGCCTTTTGTACTGGGAGGAATGTTTTTATTTTATTTTATTTATTTATTTTGGCAGAACCAGGGATTGAACTCATGCCCTTGTGCTTGCCAGGGAAGC
>NDGM011061789.1:0-11789 GCA_002564305.1 Octomys mimax
CCAAAAGAAAAAAAAAAAAAAAAAAAAACAAATATTGGTTGAAAAAGTAAGTAGCAGAATATCTAGAAAGTTATAATGACACTAGACTTCTATGTGCTCAAATGACATACTTATAAAAGAAAATACTTACAAAAAACAAACGGGTTTGTAGTGCTCCACACAGGTCAGGCCCACTAGCCTTCTAAGAAACAAAACATTCTATGCTCATGCGATGCAGGTTTTCAGCATCTCTTTTCCAACTCTGATGTACAGCAGTATTGAAAAATGCTACTTTAGGTAAGTGTTGAACTCAATGAACCGATCAAGTATTTACAGCCACACTAAGTCCAGACCTCCTACTTGGGAATTGATTCATATTCTCTCTGCCAAAAAGGGATCCTAAATTCTATTCAGTGAACAGCCTTCTGCGGTGCAACACTTACCCATTGTGGGTAACAAGGCACTGCCTCAGACCCAGCTTTCGGAAGATGTCCACCACGATCTCCATCGGGGTGTGGTCTGTCACTGTAAAAGGGCTCATGTCAAGGATGCTCCGCAGTTTCAGAGGCCGAGGACTTTCTGCAGGAAGAGATGGGGTGTGCTGTGCAAAACACACCCGGGAACTCCCAACAATACCTTCCTGCTTTTTTCTGGCACTTTCTGAAAAAAAGACCAAAAATGTTAAATCAAGCAGTTTTTTGTTTTTAACAGGCAATTTATTTATTGGAAAATAAAACAGTAAATGTATTCTATGACTTCTGGTCCCTTCACACTTTCCTTTTTTTTTTTTTTTTGCGGAACCAGGGATTGAACTCAGGCCCTTGCACTTGCCAGGGAAGTGCTTATTCCACTGAGCCATCTTTCCGGCCCTTTTCCTGTCTTCTTAACCAAAAAAGGAATCAACTGAGAAGCCATGTGGCACTTATATTTAACTGAGTCAGAATCCACCAATAACCAATTATTCCCATGTACATATTTTGGTGCATCTATTTTCTTTCCTGTAACTGAACTATTTCCTAACTTAGCGAAACAAAAAAAGCATTATTTGGAATATGTAATTTTAAAATCTATAAATTTTATGAGAATAGCTTATTACAGGAATCCTTCAGCAAATGGAGCCCACTTATGCTGTCACTTATTTTGGACTGGAAGTGACACTAGAGTTTTGTCCTTGACTTGACTCTGTTGTATACTCTACCCTAGGCACAAGCTGGCTTTCTTTTCTGGTACTGAAGTACCATATAATTTCCTAGATGAGCCATGAGCACTACCAACAGCCATGCTCACAGTGGGTAGTCTGACTCGGGGTGGTTTTATTGGTAAAGGTTCTTCTGTCTCTTTTCTTCCTCTGAAGTGTGCTCTGTCCTGTGCTTCTGTCCTGCCAGCTGTTTCTACTCCCACATTAAAAGAGCTAGACAAGAAGTATGACAAGATGGAAGAAAGTACAGAAAACAGGAGGAGGAAACACAAAAAGGGACAGAATGTGCGAAGAAAACAAGTTTCACTTTTGTCTCAGTATTTATCAAAATATATGAGCCACTATGGTACTGTTATAGTGAAAATAGTTCGAACATAAAATGTGCTACAAAAGTATTTCAGCCAAAATAGTAGGCATAAGTCCTAGATTGAAAAGCAGGTATTACTGCTCTTAAACAAATACTGAAATGTTTTAACTGTGCTGCAACATATCCAAGTAGTCAGGCACTAAATGAAATTCTAACTCACTAGTCTTAAGAATAAGTACTTATTTCCTGGGCCATTTAAGTGCATGATCATAATTAGTATAGAAAAGAAAACCCACTAGCAAAAAGTTATCTTTGAAACATGTTCATCAGGTTGCTTTTAGCCCACAAAAAAGAATCTGGTCAGTGACCTATGCTTGACCACCAAATGGTGGAGTGTAAATACTAAGCACAAGTACCCTTAACACTAATACAAAAAACTAAAATGATGTGAAGTATGACACGACAGTGTACATTGTAGAGTAGGAGGAGTACAAGTCTATAGTTTTTGTATGCAAGTCAAATTGTTATGAGAACTATATAGTGGTCCAATTTAGAATACTCTTAATACTATAATGGGGTGTATGAATCACTTTTAACCTCAGGATGAAAGTCAAAAAAGTATGAAAAAGAACGAGTTATAATAACTTATCAAAAGAAACAAAGTAAAAATATACAAAGTGCTATCAAAAAGTACTTTTCAGTTTTTCGGTTAAAATTAACCTCAAGTATCAATCATTAACACAAGATAAACATTATGTTACTGAAAACATACTGATTCTTTAAACAATGAGAAAATATTTCCTTATTTGTGTATTTCCTGACTGGTGTGGTGCTGGGAAGTAAACCCACTGCCTTGTGCCTATTGGACACATGTATTACAACACTGGGCAATGTTCATCCCCAGCCCCTAATACATAACAGTACAAAAAACCATTAGCCTACACAGTGGAATATTCCCTTGATACACAGGACACCAGAAGTGAACATCAGGCCTCAAATTTGCCATTTTAAGAATTTTGCTTTTTGTGTTGTTGGAAAATTCCTGAGATTTAAAGTGTTCTCACCACAACATAAGTATATGAAGTGATACATTAGCTTGATTTAAACACAATCTAAAAACTTATTAACATGATTTTTGTCAAATACAAGTTTCAAATGAGTATGTATATAGTGTAGGTTTAACAAACATCATGCACTGAATATTTATTGAGTACTAGACTGAGTGATTACAATAGCGGGACTGAACCCAGGAAGTACTAAATTATATCCCAACCCCTTTATTTAAGAAACAGGGTCTTGCTATGTTGCCCAGAACAGCCTCTCATTTGGGATTCTCCTGCCTCCCAGGGAGCTGGGATTATAGCTGTGAACCCCATACTTGGTTTAAGGATTTTATGCCACTTATTCACAGGCTTTTAAGGCAGGAAAAATAGGTTTTATTTTCTGTTATTGGTCAGACATTAACAACAACAACAAAAAAAGTCCCAGCACTATTTTTATAACCCTAAATAATCTGAATTTGGTTTTAGTATTCTACTAAATTCTTTTATTTCAAAAAGAGAATATATCTCATTTAGCATTACAAAGATTTTATGAGACAGCATGGGAATCTTTTTGCACTTCAATAAGGTATAATCTTATATATATAGATATTCTATGCATAAGAATGCAATTTTATTATATATATGTATATATGTACATATATACAAAATCTAGTGTACAGATGTTTTTCCAGTGAAAAGTTTAAAACTTTACAAAGATATATGTTGGTAAATATTTGAGGTGTGCTCAAAAATCCTGATGAGCCAGGTGTTCTCACACCCTGTAATTCCAGCAAGGCTGAGGCTGGGGCAAGAGGGTCACAAATCTGAAGTCTGCCTGGACTACACCATGAGACTCTCAAAACAACACAGTCAGGCATGTTGTGACAGGGTTAACATTTCCAATGGCACATCCTGATGTCACATATACTTAAAAGTATCCCTGATTCTCTTTAACCATCATTATCTCATCTCCAATGCCAAAATTCTCTCCAAGACAGTGACAACACTTCAAAAAATGTATCTATTGTCAATGGGAATATGGATTATTATTAATTTTTGCATTTTCTTCTCTCTTTCATAAACTCATCTTCTAAATTTCTATGTAAATTCAATTTTTTTTTTCTTTCTCTTTGGCTGGTTGTAAAACCTAAAGAATAGGATTTATGTTCTTTCCTGACTAAATTGGCAATAATGGCTCAGAAGCTGAATACATCCAAGTCTGACAACACACTCTGTCTTCTCTAGCAAGCAATACTCTAACCAAATGAAACTTTTGGAATGATGCAATCACTAATCTTTGAAAATTCTTCCTGTTCTGTAGGCCTTTCCTAAGCTGATTAAGACATTCTCCTCAGAATCTTTTCTGCATTCTTCTCCTGAAAACTGAGCTTCCACTGTGACTTGAGAAAAACTCCCATCTCCTACACTATCTTCCTTCTTCACATGGCGCAAGAATTTTGTTTCAGTCCTCCAGCAATGACCATAAAGGTGAGCTAGAGATGTCAAGCTCAAAAGAATGACTTTTGGGGAAGAGCCAAACATCTGGCTTTCCAGCTCAGAGTCCTATATAAAAAACTGGGCAATAAAAAGGTATGTCCTCAGGAATCTAACCTCTAACAGCACTGAGTATTGAGAGAAGATTCAGATTGTATTAAAAAAGATTAAGTCTTACTGGCCTTCTCATTGATATCATTTAAATTGAAATGAAAAATAATACACTGAGACATAAATTCATTTCTCAGACAATCCTTTAAAGGACATAAATTAACAGCCCTTGCTCCTGAAAACCTAGCCAATTAAACTTCATTGCTTTCTTTTCTTCCAAAAATCTATTTGTGTGTGTGTGTGTATGTGTGTGTGTGTGTGTGTGTGTGTGTGTGTATTTTTAGAAAGGATACCTATTGCAATTGTCAAGTCTCTTCTGAGGGCAAATCCCACTAATCTCTGAGATTCTTTTGACATTATGACAGGAAAGCCATTGTAGCTGGTTTCATTAATCATGTTCTCTATGTCATCCACAGTCATATTGTCCTGGGTCAAGACGGCTAATGGAGGATCATTCCTTCGAGGTCTCATAACATCAGCAGCCAGGGTGGTATGAGTGAATTCTTCTTTTGCATCCAAGAAAGGGTATCCATTTAAACGGATGTGTGCTTCATAGATGCCTTCTCTACCAAAGGCATCTCCAACCCATTTACTGGTCATTACTGCAGCCATAAGAGGAACAATGTATTCCAAGCCTCCAGTAAGCTCAAAAACAATAACCACTAGGGAAACAGTCATCCTTGTCACACCACCTGAAAAAAATAAGCACCGCCGGTCAGGAAGGATTGGATCTTGGCTATAACACTCTAATGCTAAGCAGATGAATGTGAAACTGTAGACAGAACTTAGTGAAATGCATTATCAAAAACTACTACTTTCTTAGGACAGTAATTGCTACATCCAACAAGACCTAGAGAAACACCAAAGTTCTTTTTTTATACCACAGAAAGCTATTCACCTACTATTTCAAAACATGATTTACAAAATCACAGCTGACCAACTAAAACAATGTTGCCAGTTTGGTTTATTCTTGTAGGAAAGACAAACTCAGATAAAAATTCATTATTAATTCTAAAAAAAATTTAATTGTGCATATTATGTCTAACGTGACAGTTTACAAATTAAATATATCTAAGTAGAATATTTAATAAAATTCTCTCCTTTTCATAATGAGTAAAAACATTTGATGCCCTCTGATTTACATTAACAGTGTTAGTAACTCCATCCCCCTCTCAAGATAATTCATATATTCACTGACACAGTCATCACTCTCAGCTGATGCTTCCCCAATACATATCTGTTATTGCCTCTGTCCCATATTTCAAGTTATGCAGGCTCAATTTTATTGTTATGTCTTACTTTTCAACTATAAAAAGACCTGGGTAACACACTGTCACAGAAAATACAATGTACTTTAAAAATAGAACTTTTTCCCTCAAAGATATCTTCATTCCAAGATATCCTTCCTGACCCCAACTCCTGACACCACATCCTCCCTAATAGTCTCCATGATCATTCTTGTCTCATCCTTTTACTTTGTCCTAATGTCTACACTGTCACCTAGCTCTACCTGATTTCCTCTGTAAAACAGCAACGGTCGGGTCCTCTGCTCAGATCTGCACTATTACCAACTTAGTCCACTGAAGACCTTGTGGCTGAATTTGAGTGCCCTTTCATCTTACGTCCTTGACTCCAGACCCCACTACTTTTAGCCCACTGTATGAGCCATGTTCCCAGGTCAATCTTTCCTAAGTCCCACTTTCACCATGCTGTTCCTCTGCTGACAAACTTAATAGGGCTTGCCAGTTTGTACTATATTAGGCTTGTATTAGGCTTCCTCTCTATTTTCTTAACATTAAATTAGAAGGGTAGAGAGAACCTACTATATGTTATACATCCATTCTCTGCCAAGCATGTCCTAGTTTACAAAGGCCTTTAAAATATTTTTAAATTTTAAGCACTTATGTTACTAAGCACTATGCTAATTATTTATCTCATGTAATTCTCAAAATAATCATGAGATGGTTATTTCCATTTCATAGATGAGAAAATCAAAAACCAAAAATGTAAAAGAACTTTCTCAAAGTCATCAAGCTAATTAAAAAAAAGAAAAAAGTGAAGCCAGGAATCTGTCAAAAATCTGACCAATTCCAAATATAAATTAATCCTGACATAAGTTTGGTTCTTTTTCTTTTTATAATCTCTCTCTTACCTACTTCAACTTTGTCCCAAAATGTACTCTGTACTTAATATGATCAGTTTCTTCAAAGTCCCATGAATACTAAGTTATTTGTGAACCCAATTCCCTTCTCTTCACAATATAATCTTCAACAAGGCCCTCTTTTCTCTAAAATCTACTAATCTTTCAAAATAAAGCTCAGGCTGAAGTCCATCCCCAGAAATGCCTCTCAGAGTAACCATAATTTGCTTTCCTCACAACACTTCTGATCAGGTCTTTGTGAAGGAACTGCAAGACAAGTACTAAAAGTATTAAAGATCTAGTAAGCCTTTAATACCTTATATGTACTGGACTGTCCCACAGATCTGTATGCTAAGTGTGACAACTCAGGAACAAATATGATTTGAACTCTTTAATGTTAGAGATGGTATTAGAAATTGGGAGCCAATGACCCTAAAGTGAAGATTTCAGGTGGGAGATTTTGATGCTGTCATCAGTATGTCCGTAATTCAGGCTGAAACAAAACAAGCCTTAATGAAAGAACTGTGTGTTGATAAGACAATTGCTGATTAGCATCCGTTCTTTTAAAAGAGGCTATATTAAAAGATAAACCTTGACTCAAGCTTTAGAAGAATGCAGATGACTTTGATGGGCAATGGAAGGATCATAATATGTGGCCTTAAAGTATAAAAGTAAAGCTCATGTTCTACCATTCTTGAACTACTTCAACTTTTTTTTTAAAACCTGGAATTGGAACTCACACCTGCATGCCAGGCAGGTGCTGTGTCGCTGAGCCGTATCACCGGCCCAATAGTTCAGCTTCTGTCTAGATCCCTGCAGCAGACTCTTAGGCACCATGTATAGTGATTGCTCAGTATTGTTTTCTCAGTGTTAGTCCTCTCTCTCCTAACCTGACTTGAGGAAAGGCCCAGATTTTATACTTTTTTGAAGCACTCACTGTACCCAGAGTAGTGCTAAAAAGAAAATGGAGATAAAATACTTAATGAAAACGATTCTGCCCTACACTTCCATTTGGTATTATACTTCTGAAGATCAATAATTGTATCATTTTGACTCACTGTACTGAAACAAAGTCAAAACATCAAATATAATTAAATATAACCAAAGTATAGCTGGTATTTTAAATATAAAATGAAATAACTATTTTCTGTGCCAAAGATAAGTGCTTAAGCAGATATTTTACTTTTCTTTTCACGAAACTAAAGACACTATTCTTTGCTACAAATACATCTTAAGTAGAAGAGCACTGATAAATCTTTTTCTATGGCTAACAGTAAATTAATGCAGAGCTCAAAACACCATTGTGAAGCTTTGTTATAATACTAACTGTAGAACTTTATAATCTTAATTGTTATAGATAAGCCAAAATCCTCAACAATGAAAAAAAATTATCTTTTGAAAATATTCAAATTAAGCTTCTGTTGTACTGTGACAGTATCTGTCCTGAAGTAATTATGTAATATAACTATGCTCACTACAGTTATATTATATAACAAGTAAAATGAAAACCAGCATATACTGTAAAATATAGAGCACTGTTCTTTCTTTCTGTTGATGTATTCCCTCCCTCCATCCTGCACCATCCTCCCAGCAACTCACTCACAAATTAAACACAAGCATAATATTACTGGCTATTTTTCTCTCAGACTTACAAACATGTACACACAAGCAGACACAATGATGTTACCTAAGCATGCAGCAGCACCAACCATGGCATAAAGGCCGGGTGTAATGCAATCAGCCCCGACCTCGCACCACTCCTTAAAGATAAACCAGTCATGGTGATAGTAGGCAAGTTGTTCCACTGCAATCCCCACAATCCTTCCTGCAATCGCTCCAATGGCCATGCTGGGGATGAATAAGCCTGAGGGAACCTATAACAATAAGCAAACTCTTAGGCAGAGATCTCCTAATTATATGTTCAAAGCCTCCAGCCTATGAGTCCAACACTTTTGATTCTTTTAATATTTTATCTATATATCAAAACCTAGTGCAAATACAACAAAATCTTATTAATAGTACCTTAGTAATTTCACCAATTCAGTTACAAAGTAACAAACCATATTTTCTAAGACAAAGAAAAAAATCCTTCAATGATGTCTTTTATCTCAGGGACTCATTCATTTCAGATATTTAAGACTAGAGAATAATTTTCATTAGTTCATGGTGAAATAAGGATAATATGAAGTAATTTTCATAAAATTGTCAGTTCAGTTTAATGCACTATACTTAAAGATTATGTCCGCCAACATATTAACAAATGGCAGATCAGATGCTATTCCTAAGTGGTATAATGTAAAGTAGGCAATCCTAATCAGAGTTCCCCACTATCTGAGTGGAACATATACAAATCAACTTGAAAGAGAAAAATATCCATTGATTTGAATTTAAACAGGATAACAGGAATAGTAAATGGCTCAGGCAAAATTATTTAAGACTACTGAAAAACTAAATCACAAGCTGAGCACAAACTGATGATAAATTCGAGTACACTGGGGCTTTTAAGGGGATACTACACGAGGAAAACACAATCTCTTAACAATGACGATTTTTCAGCCAGAGCCTGTGACTTCATAAGGTGTTGGCAACTTCCTCTAGCCTATTTACATATTGTTAGTGTTACTCAACTACCATTGCTTCAGTGTTACACTTGTTTCTGTTAATGAGAAAGTTGGGACTGAATAAAAGAACTAAGTGTAGCTTTAAGAGCTTCTTCAACTCGCTTTTCTAAAGAACTATAGACATAGTAATGTAAAGAACAAGTAATGCTGACATATGCTTCCACGTATGTATCACTAATAGTTACATGAAGGATGTTAGAGTTACTGACAAATCACTAATCAATGAACATTATTCTCACTCATTAAGTCTAAGAGAAGCAACAGCCCAGGGCAAAAGACTTTGAATTCTTAGTGAAGACACCTCTTGTAAAGTGTGTCCTTCAAAGCTAAAACCCTATAGTGGAATGGCAGGCAAGTTCCCTAAAGATATCTATATCCTAATTCCCAGAACCTGTGAATATATTAAGTTACATGGCAAGGAGGAAGGAAAGTCAAGGACGTTCAATCAACCGACCTTAAAATATGATATTATTCTTATGTGAGTAAGCCAGAAGTAACCACCAGGCTAGTTTTGCGGCTTTTTGTTGTTATTTTATGCAAGAGGAGGGATTTAGAAGAGTTAGGATCACAGTGATAAGGAAAGATTGGATCAGCCACTGTTGGCTTTGAAGACTCAAGGACATGTGCCAAGAAATGCAGGCAGCTTCTAGAAACTAAAGCAAAAACCAGACCTTCCTATAGCCGCCAGAATGCCAGTGAATACCTTGACTGTTGACCAAAGAGACCTATTGACTTCAGAGTTTTAAAACTAAATTTATGTGGTTTTAAGGCACAGAGTTTATAGAAATTTGTCACAGCAACAATGGAAAACTAACAGAAGTGGTTTTAAAACAATTATGATCCAGCACTCACTCGGGAGGCTGAGGCAAGAGGATCTCCATGAATATTGTATAGTGAAGCCCTGTTTTTTTAAAAAAAAAAAATGAATTCTCTGACACTCCTCTAAGTATATGCCCCTCTGCCTAAACCTAGGTGGGTCTGTGTCACTGCCTCGGTGAAGAAAACAAATCGACATCATATTCTGTGACTTCAGCTAGTTTGCAAACATCCTTTTTGGGGCACTTGCTTTTGTAACCTTACACTACTATGTATGAAATTCAACTGCTGTCAGGCTACTGTTCTGGAAAAAACAGAGAGCAAGAAGTGTGCCAGGAGCCCTAAAGTTTGGCTTCAACTGTCTGAATATTCTCAGCCCTGGTGCTGAAAATATGAATGAAAAAGTCTTTAAGATGACCAGGCCTAGCCATGTCTGATAATACCTGTGTAAGAGGCGCCCCCAAGCCTCATGTGCTCACAGGGCAGGCTTCTTGGAGGAGACTGAATCGTGGCTGTATGAAACTGGACTACTCCACTGATGGGTTCACAGCTCAGTGTGACGCTGGTAGCTGAAGCTGATGGGAAGGGCTGGGTCACGGGGAGTACGGCCTGCAAGTAGAGAGCCTTCCTACTCCCTTCAGCCCTCTGCCTCCAGCCTGCCCTGCAATGAACTGCTGCTCCTGTGCCAACCCACCCTGCCTTGGGGCACAGTGAATACAGACCGAAATCTATACAACTGTGATCAAAAATAAACTGTCCTTTAAGTTGTGGATGTTGGACTATTTTCTCTCAGCAACAAAAGATAAAAAGCACAAGAAAAAATGTCTAGCTAAGCTCTTCCCAAAAGGGTTGATCCTGTATCAGAAACAAAGTAGCCATCTTATGCTGCCAAGTTTTGGGATGATTTGTTACACAGTAACAAGTAACAGCCATTTAAAATCAAAATATGAGTCCTCTTTCAGCTTTCATTCATTAAACAGTTACCTTTAGGTAAGAATTTCACTTGTTATTCCACATACAAATTTTGAATACGCCATGATTACTTTGCTATCACCATGTGGCGTCAGAAACACTTACCTTGATGCCAAAGGTGAATACTGTCATTATGATTTTAAATACAAGTGCTAAGCACAACTGCCATATAGCTGAATAGACTCCAACACCCGCTGGGCGATCGGGAATATCGTCAACAATTTTACTCGCATTCATGTCATTTCTGTAGTCACAAAGAGAAGAGGATTCCAGGGGACCACAGTCTGTAAAAAGCTCTTTAATCAGTTCACTGGTGTTGAGCCGAGTATATGGATTAGGGAAGGCTATCACAGCAGTAATGGCTGCAACGATAATGACTTCAAGAACAGGATACTTTCCAAATTTGGTGGATTTGCGTCGACGACACCAGGCAATATTTGCCCTAATAAAAAATGCTCCCCAAAGCCCTCCAAACACCCCAAGGAGAATAAAAGGAAACAGTTCAAAAAGGTACCATGGTGTATGATACTCCACATAAAAAAGGACCAGACGGCTGTTCCCAAATGGATTGATGGATCTCAAAACAAAAGCAGCCACTAAAGCAGCAAAAAATGATCTCCATAAAGTTTTTAGAGGAAAATAATAGCTAACCTAAAAAAGAGGAAAATGAAAATAAATGCTATCATCTTATAAGCTCTTTCTGATATAACTTGAATGTTAAATAAATCTTTAAATTTTACTCAGGCTAGCTCTAAATTCTGCTTTAGTTAGAAGTTACACACTTTACTCTAATTAAAGATATCCTATTATCTTAACAGCCACATCATTATAAATTCACAATAACTAGCAATAAATTTTTAATTATTTAGAATACCTAACACTGTTTTCTTTTCTTTTCTTTTTTTTTTGTACTGGGAATCAAACTCAGGACCATGAGCTTGTCAGGCAGGTGTTATGCCACTTAATTACAGCCCTGGTCTCACTGTTTTATTTTCAAAGAGTTTCACATCCCAAATTTCACTCATGATAATTAAAAATAAATGTAGAGTAGGGCTGGCGAGATGGCTCAGTGGTCTAAAGCACCTACTTGGAACAAGCTCGGCAAAAC
>NDGM011061795.1:0-14184 GCA_002564305.1 Octomys mimax
AAAAAAAAAAAAAAAAAAAAAAAAAAAGATGTTACTTGAAACATTACTCTTAATTCCCATAAAGAAAGAAAACCTACTCATATGCATAATTTGATATGGCTTGTTATGAGTCCTGGAAATACCTGTTTCTTTTCCAAAAGAGAAATGAATTCTATTCATGTGCTGAAACCAGAAATAAATGGAAACAATGGTAGTTATAGCTTTTATTAAGAGCATTACTATGGGCCACAGGAATAAGAGTCAGATAGAAATACTGGTTTGGTTTAGTAAAACTCTGTCAAACTAGATTCCCAAAGCTCAAGTTAGTCAGGTTTTAGCAAATAAGCACAGTGGTTCTACTAAGAGAATAATAAAGTGAAACACTAACAAAAGGAACCTGGGCTATATCATTCCTGTATCCGCTCTCTACAGCCAACTGTGTACTGAACAGTGTACTCGAGATGTTGTGAGACAAAGACGAGGCATTCTGCTTCAACAGAATTTTAATCACATGCATTCATATTTGCATTGAGGAGATGAGTTAAACCAACAGTGCGAGCACACAGTGCTTCTTTGCAAAAAGATCACTTTCCACAGAGCCAGTGTAGATATTTTTCTGACTGTAAATGCATAACGCATACTTATGTAGACATTTAGTAAATATGTATATATTATAAAACAAATTATGGATTGTTTTCAAATACAATTTCTAAAGAAAATGAAACACAGATTGCACATAAAAAGTTGTCACTTTTTGGTTTCTGATTTTTGTCCTATTAACAGAGTCTCTTACATATTTGTCAAATATGTTGCCAATTTTTTTCTTCTAGGAAATGGTGTTTTTATCAATTCCTTGTTGATTCAGGTGAAATCTACCTGGCTGAACAAATATTAACTGATTACATTGAGAATGAACTGCTGATACCAAAGGCTGATTAATGGTGATAGGAAGTGCTTGCAATCAGATGCTGGGTAACCTGGGGAAATCTGACCAGCTTGAAATTACAAGAGAGAGGACAGGGGTTTGCAGATATTGTGAAAGAATCCCTGAAGGACCTACAATGAGAGTGAGAACAAAAAGGAGGGAGGGAGGGAGGGAAGGAAAGGCAGAGGGAGAGCGAGGGGGAGAGGGAGAAGGGAGAGAGAAAATGACTGGACATAGGAGCAAATATGTGTTATCTTGTAGAAAATCACCTTTACATGGAGTTATCTGGAAGCACTCTCTTATTGATCAAAGAAGTATAATATCCCTCCAATCATCTCAAGGCAAAAAAAATGAGGCTTTAAACCTTATTTTGTTTTAAATAAAATTTAATAGCAGGATAAATTAATATTACATTGGATGCCTTTTAGTGACCATTAAGAACAGTGCTTTTTCAGCTGTGAGTTGCAACCTACCCTTAGACTGTGAAATCAAATAGGTGGATCATAACTGGCTTTGTTGTATTTTTTATTTGAAGGTTTTAGATACATGTATATGTCTATGTAGATGTTTTCTAATAATCTGACAGCCAAACAATGTATAAGTCACTGATAAAGGCTGCTTCTAGCTTTTTGATATGATAAATGGTGTTATGATAAGCATCTCTCGGGAGAGAAGGAAAGACTTTTTTCTGTATTTCCATTTATTGTTTAATGGTTGGTTCCCAGAAGCAATGTTGCTGAACAAACTGTAGAATATCTGCAAAATTATTTTCACTGCTTTCACCAAATTTCTTTCTAACTGTCCTAATGTAGACTCAGACGAGACCAGCAGAACACTTCAGTTATAATGTTATGGTTGTTAGAAAAATGTTTTCCCCCCATCACTATTGGTAATTTAATGAATAAAATGATTTGCTGTTTTAATTTACAATTATTTGAAAATTAGTGAGGCTCAATATTTTTGATGCTTTTTTTTTTTTTTTTTTTTTTTTTTGGGCGGAACTGGGGATTGAACTCAGGTCCTTGCGCTTGCCACGGAAGCGCTTATTCCACTGAGTCATCTCCCTGGCCCCTGATGCTTTTAGGGAAGGGTTTACAGGGTGTTTGGAGTTTCACTACTGCACCAGATTCAGTGACCCACCTGTTTACAGCCTCCCAAGAGCTAGGATTACAAGCACACACCACCACACCCAGTCTAAATTGCTGTCTCAATTGCCATCTCAGCATGCTGCAGGGGCGGGGCTGGCACAGCAGGCTGGGGGCTCAAACCCCCAGCCCCTATGCCTGCTTGCAGGTGCTTTAATACGCTGAGCTATTTGGCCAGCCTTTTCTTTGAAGCATTTGTGAACTGTGTAGGTATTTCTTCCCACTTTTGCTGCACTCTCTTCTTTCCTAGAGTTTCTAACTTTTTGCTTTCTACTTTTTATACATATGTTTAAATGAAAAAAATATCACATTCACTCTCTAGAGATGGAGAAATAGCAGGGAGAGAAAATGGGGAAGAATATTTAATCATTTTAGTTTCCCTGGCTGACATCAGAGTGACTTTAGGCTTTTATCTTTCTCTTGATTTTTCAGAACAGCTGCCTAAAAAGATAGGTTAATCTTAAATAAGTTTAAAGCAACCAGTGCCAGAGTTGTTAGCCAACGTGGCATTGCAAGTTCATACTTTGAACTTTTTCCTTTGTGCCAACCATTGCAACAGTAGGTTTATTTTACTTTTTAATATTAAGACAGTAGAATGAAAGTTTTGAAACAGCAGTTACAAGTCATAGAGGGTAGATTAATAAGTTCCTAAATATGTCTGATAGCAATAACAGAAGGAAAGAATTGAATTCAACTGTGAAGAAACAAAAAAGTTATTACTGATAATTTTAGAAACTTAAGGAATGTATTGTAGTTCTAGAATGAAATCATACAATAATTACTGTGGAGTATAAGTAAGGAGTACATTTATTAGAACACATAGGAATATAGAAAAGAACTTGAAAAGGTATTTTAAATAAGAGAGAAGTAACCTACTAAATAATCAGAGTGGTATAATATTTTCTTTAGTAACAGCAGATGCCAGAAATAAAAACTTTCATTTGAAGTGTTAGAGGAATTGGCCTTAACTCAGAATTTGATACCCAACTAAACTATCACTAAAGCCTAAGTTAACAGGTTCACTGCTTTAAGACTTTCATTTAAATAATGAGCAAATTTTTTTAAAAAATAGAAGCCAAGAATTCTCTTATTGCTAAAATTTTCTCTGGTTAAAAGAAACAAACAAACAAAAAATCATTTAACTGCTCCAATAATTATCTGAAATTATTGATCCAAGTTCTCTCTCTCTCTCTCTTTCGTCTTTTTTTGTTTGTTGGACACAGATGTTCACTTTGCTGCCCAGGCTGGCCTTGAACTTGTGGTGATCCTCCTACCTCAGCTTCCCAAGTGTTAGAATTTTAGGTCTTTCACCACCAACTTCAGCTTTGATCGAATTTCTGTACTTCCATCTAATCAAATATTGTTGAAACATTGTTTCTAATCCTTTCTCCAATTCATAATTTTCCATTTAAAAAAACACTCAAGCTAAAGCTTCATCTCCACCACTCCAGTGCATAGCTTTTGCTGTGTCACCAGTCTTTCCCAAACTGCTAACTGTAGCAGTTAATTTTTAATCATCTTATTTGATTTATCAACAACAATTGCTACAGCGGATTATTTTCCCCTCTTTGAAATTTTATGTACTGTATACCATTCTCCATTAATCCACTTCACTGGGCACGATTGTAGTCTGTTTCTCTGTGTCCTGTTCAGTTTTCTAACCACTTACTACTTAAGTACCTACAGAAATTCTCCTATTCCTATTTTCTCTAGGCACACATCCTTCTTAGGGGGCTAGAGTATCACGATGATAATACCATGTATAAAATGACGTTCAAATCAATGCTCCATTCCAGACTCTTTCCTTGAATGAAGGGTCCATTTACTGACTTGACTAAATTTATTACATATAATTTCCTTCGGTCTTTGATAGGGTTTTCTCAACTATTTCAATTATTATTATTTTTTTTTCTAATGAACGTAGGACAGGCTCTACAGGGTGTACAGGATCTCACTACATAGATCAGACTCGTAGTGATTCTCCTGTTTTCTGCCTCCCAAGAGCTGGGATTACAGGTGCGCGCCACCACGCCCAGTCTCAATCGCTGGCTCAGCGCGCCCCGGGGATCAAACCTCGGCCACTGCTCTTTGCGGAAGCAGGTGCTTTAGTCTACTGAGCTTTCTGGCTGGCCCTCAAATGTATCAATTCTTAAACAAACTTTTGATTTTATTCGCCTAATCTCCTCTTTTTACAGACTTGGGCATTTCAGGGAACTCTGCTTTCATCCCTTTGTATTCTCAGATCTTTCCTCCATGCTTGCTCAGGTCTCAGAACTGACGTTCTACCAACCAGTCCTCTCAGATGCATCTGCAAATTGCATACAGCTTGCAACTGATTCTTCCCATCTCTCTTCATCTCCCTCATGCAAGCCAACACTGTTTCTCATCTGTATAATGAGTTTCTTCATCTTGCCTACCTTTTCTGATCTTGAATCTTCTTGTTCCCGGTGCCCAGACAGCTCTTACTAAAATAAGAATGGCGCGTTTCCTTTTCAGCATTCTGATACAGCCTCCTCCCGCGCTCCCAGCGCACGCCATGTGCCTAGTGGGGTCTGACCGTCCTCTCATGCTCCCCACTTCCGGTCTCTGCCTCCATCTACCCCACACTCTTCGTGTAGCCACAAGACTAGCCTCTTTGCTGTTCTTTGAAAAGTGCTGTTTCCTCTGCCTGGAATACCTTTTTCAAAGACTCCTTCTAGTATTTATTCACATGTTACTTTAACCATGACAATGTAGATAAACCACAAACTTTATACTATTTATACTTCCTCAGGGGCCCGCGAAGATGGCTCAGCGGAATAAGTGCTTCCCTGAGCAAGCACAACAGCCCGAGTTTAATCCCTGGTTCTGCTAAAAAAATAAAATAAAATAAAATAAAATAAAATAAAAAATATATATATATATTTCCTTGAGGGATTTATCTCTATTTGTTTTAGTATATATTTACTTTCTTACTTTTTCACTTTTTCTTCCCTCATCTAGCAATTCTGTGAATTCAAACAATTTGTCTATTTTACTCACTGCCATGTTCCCAAGCACCTACAAAGAATAGAAGGCCAAGAGGAGGTGTGCAACAAGGATTTGTTAGGTGTATAAATATGTAGTGTTAGGAAAAATGGCAAAAGGTGTTGGCTAATTCTAAATATTGTTTCTAAGAACAACATGGACCACATTTCCAGTTGATCAAAATAAATATAAATAAGTTCTAGGCAGTAGAAATAAGGAGACTAGTAGAGAGTGTCTCAAAGGACAGTTAACATGCATTACACTCTGCAAAATCTGTAAAGTGAGGACACGGCGCTGATGGGTGTGCAGAGTGGGCTGAGGGTGCAGAGGCCGTGGTGGAGGCGGAGGCCTGACAGGTGCTCTCAGCCTTCTGCGGCCCTCAGAGTCAGCTGGGGGTGGGGCGGGGCTACCAGAGAGACCAGGGGAGTCCCCACCGCGCCAGAGCCTCGGAAGGAAGGGAGAAGGTGGGTTGGATCATCTGGTGTATAAAAGTGACAGTTTAGAAAGAGGAAAAGGAGAGGTCTAAGGCTTGCATTCTCTCTTTTTTTTCTTTAGTGGAACTGCGGATTAACTTCAGGCCCTTGCACTTGCCAGGCAAGTGCTTATTCTCCTGAGCCATCTCCCTGGCCCCAACCTTCTTGAATATGTAGAAAATGGAAAATCTCTTTGAAATTTGGATTATTTTGACTTTATGGTGTGGGAAAGCAATATTAATTCAGGAGGAATTACACATCATATTTTGCAATTGCACCTTTTCTCAGGTTAGCAGAGAGGGCTGGGGCAGTGTACTGAGGTCCCTGTCAGCCACACGACACCAGTGTACTGTGCAGTAGGTTGGGTTTATTAAGTACATTTTGACTTAATATATTCCATTAATTGAGGAACATCCATAATATATATTTTAAATAAAAGGAAAGGAGAACTTTTGAATTTTTAGCTTCTCAAAGAAATGTATTTGGAAAGTAATTACTTTTGATCAATGCCAATAAAAGGCAAGTCTACCAGTATAGGCCTTAGTCCAGAGAAAAAGAGAAAGAGAGAATATAGTAACATATCTAAAATATAGCTGCGCATCTGATTCAAGTAAGATTTAGATCAGGAATAAAAAGATCCTTTAGTGTCAGATTTATTGATGTAATCACTGCATTAATATTTAAAAGAGGTGATAAGATGATTACTATAATACATGAAAATTGTTTATAAATTAATACTTATAATCAGCTAGGCATGGTGTGCATTCTTGCAATCCCACACTCAGTAGGCTGAGGCAGGAAGATTTCCAAGAGTTCAAGGCCAACCTGGGTAATATAGTGAGTTCAAGTGCACCCTGGAATACACAGTGTGACCCCATGTCAAAAATACAAAAATTAATTAAGTGATTGATACATATAATCAACTCTTAGTAGACACAAGCTTATTATTCCTGAACTTACACCTAACAGCATGCTTCTAGTATAACCTCTGAAACATTCTCACAATTATACTTTACAAGATCAAAATGCTTAGCATAAACATATGACATTAGCATAGTGCAGTACTTGGTTGGGGGGTAAACTGAGATCAACAGAGAGGGGAAGAAAACACCTAGCAAAGTCCAGAGCACACGCTGGGTCTTAATATACAACAGAGAAGGACGGCAAACAGCAGAGAGAGAATTAGCTGCTCGATAGTGTTGGGACCATGACTTTATCGCCTGTCAAATAGAGGTCCCTAAACAAGCTTTAGATGAATTAAAGGGCTACATATTTAAAATGAAACTTTCAGAACTAAATCAAAATTAGTTAGAGTATACTAAGGGTTTATATAAAAATATGACCATGGAAGAGAAAGTGATTTCTTCAGCAACTCACAAAAAGTAAGAGTAATAAAAAGGAATTCAACTACATTAAAATTAAAATCCATCCTTGTACGGGATGTCATGAGAAAAATTAAGCACAGTCAGAGAACAGGCGCAAAGTTTCCAACATGTATGACAAAGAATCAAGTATATATATATATATATATATATATATATATATATATATAATATGTAGTAGGATATTAATCATCACACATATTTGCATAAATTGCTACAGAAAAAAAAGACAAATAAAGTAGAAGTAGACAATTTATACAGTAGGCTGGGGAGATGGCTCAGTGGAATAAGTGCTTCCCTGGCAAGTGAAAGGTCCTGAGTTCAATCCCCAGTTCTGGAAAAAATACAAAAGTAATGCCTGTTCCTTTCAGGGGGCCGGGGAGATGGCTCAGTGGAATAAGGGCTTCCCTGGCAAGTGCAAGGGCTTGAGTTCAATCCCCCATTCCACCAAAAAAAAAAAAAAAAAACAGACAATTTATACAGTAACATATTCAGATGCCCTGTAAAAATTATCCTCAATGTTCTACACAATGAAAATAATAGACATTAACATAATGAGATGGTAATTCCCATTATCTACTGGCAAATAATTAAATTTGACAATAATCAAATGTTGACAATGATGTGAGAAATACGCTTCCCAGCCACGAAGCTAGGAAATCAATCAAATAGGTGTAGATGGGACTTGGCCCAGTGCCTAAAGCAAACAAGCTACCTCACTCCTGAGATGAACTTCCTGTCTGGTTAAGGTTAGCTGTCAGTTGCTAGGCAACCTAGTGTCCTGTGTTACTAATTTCACATAAGTGTAAATAAAGGGCAGTTTTGTTGTAAAAAAAAAAAAGGAAGGAAAAAATATATATGTATACACAAAAGAGTTAGCTACTTTCTCTTAGCTCACTGAGAATAAAAGTTTATAGTAATGTTTAGACAAGATATCTTGTCTGCATCTTGTCCTCTGAATAACTACTTTGAAGACAACAATAAGCAATGCATTAATTACTGCAAATGTCCTACTAACCTGTTTTAAAACTGCTTCATTGCTATTTTATCTTTTTTTTCTCACTAAAATGAATAAAAATTTAAAAAAATCTGTATGGAAAAGAAATAAGCTTGCCATCCACTACTGATAGTGATGGAAATTGGCGTGAGTTATTCAAAGAGCAACTTGATAACATGCAGCAGACACGGATCTGCACATAGGCTAGGACACAGCAATTCCACTCATAAATATACCAGAAAACCTCTATCACATGTGTCAAAGAGAAAAGTATAAAGATATCTCATATCATGTATTTTAGTTCAAAACTGAGTCAATTCAAATTCCAATAAGAATGAAAATAAGTACAAAATTTAATGTGAGGTGAAGTAATATGTAGCATGTTTTTAAAAATATAGTTATATATCAGGCAAATTCTCTAAGCAAAATATTTGGTAGTCAAAGTGCAATTTCTAGAAAACTACATTCTATACTTACTGTGAAATATACATTTTAAAATTAACAAATAATTTGTTTTACTTATGTAACAAGTGTGCTTATATATGAAGTAAAAGTTTCAAAAAGCCATAGAACAGGGTGGTATAAATGGCCATACATATGAGTTGGTTCATATGGTGTCATAGTTTATATCTTGATATTCCTCAAGCGCTTCATGTGGTCATAGGTGGGGCTTTTGGAAGGCACTTGGGCTATGGGCCTCTTCTAGCTGATTGGTCATTAGGAAGTGGAGTCTGGTAGAGGCAGGTATCCGGGGCATGACCTGGAGGAACAGATCTTCCTTTCGGACTCCTCCCTTCCTTCTTTCTGCTTCCTAGATGCCACAAGATTGGCAGTTTCTCTCCACCCAGTCCTTCCACCCAGGGCCTTCCACCATGTTGCTGTGCCTTGGAGCCAGCTGGCCACATGCTATGAGCCACAGTAAACCTCTGCTCCTGTCATTTGTAGGTATAGGTATTTTGTGCCAGTGACCAAGAAAGTGACAAAGTCATCTGGAGTAGAAGAGAGCAGAGTGACCCCAAGGAAAGTAAACTGGTGCCTTGATATCTACCTCCATAGCCTTTGTTTGCATTTGATGTATTCATTTGGGTAGCAGGTACATGGATATAGATTTTAACATCCTTTATGTATTAAAATAATAACTACATAAAACAGACTAAGCCAGAGAGCTCCAAATCTCTAAAACCCATCAAAACTGCAGACAAAGAGAGGTGTTGGTGACATTCCATAGGCAGAGCATGTGTCTTTTTGACACTCTTCAGTGGGGTGGGTTAAAATGGTTACTCCCGTGAGCTCCACCCAGAGAAACTCTCTCAACCCCTGTAAAAGCCCCTTGGCCCCTGGGCTGAACTCATATGGCTCACCATTGCATCCTAATTTTTAGGCTGAGAAACATTTTCTCCACAGATTCCAGGGAATATCCAGCAGGACAAAGAAAATGATACATGATGTCACACAGGATCACTTCCCAAGGCTTCCAGACGTGTGGTGTGAGCAAAACCAGAAAAGGTGTTTCTTTAGTCTACAGGAAGTATGCTCATTTAAGTGTCTAGGCACTAAAATGAAAAACTCTGATTTGGAGACATACCTAACACATATTTCTCAACTTCTCTTTCCTGAAATTCACAAGCAGGACAGCATGAACTTGGTGAACTGCACTAGATTCACGTTTAGTTATGCTGACTTACAAATAGTAGCAATGAAAAGGTTGGTTCACTTTACTCAAGTGGGTCACTGGGAAACCTGCAGGACAATGCCCATTAAAAGAACTGAAACTGAGCTGGGGAGATAGCTTGGAGGTATAAGGGCCTGCTTGGCAAGCACAAGGACCCAGGTTCAATCCCTGGCGCCGCATGCCGTGCCAGCCCCCAAAACCAGGTGTGGTGGCATATGCCTATAATCCCAGCACTGGGAAGGCTGAGACAGGAGGATCACTAAGAGTCTGAGCTGTATAGTGAGACCCTGTACCAAATAAATAAAGAAATAAACACACAAATAAATGAAAGATTTTTTTAAAAGGAACTGAAATTTATTTTATAGAGTACAATATGATGCAGTTGATTGAAGAATATAAAAACAATACTAATCATAAAAGAAAGTTAGGGAACAGAATATAACAGCCTTGCTGTAAATATATGTTATCACTATAGCTCTTACTGTTACCAGAGGAAAAAAAGTTGGTAATAATGAGCAGAAGGCCAGTCAATCCATTTAAGGTAAATGTATATATGCTCACATGATTACTTGAAGTATAAAAACAGTATTTCCACAGATGATAAGTTCCCCCTGGGTATCATGGAATGCCAAAAATCATGGCGCTTACCTCACAGGGTTGGAAAGGATATCGTTGGGTCTATCACTTTGCTGCTTGCTAGGACAAAGCACTTGACAATAACAACTTCAAGGATGAAATGTCAGTTTTGGTTCCTGTGTTAGCCACAATACATGAACTTATCTTGTGTTGTTAAGGTCATGGATCTCCCAGGTCAACTTATCTCCCAGCTGTGGCTTAGACAAGTAGAATATTTCTATTGTAGATGGGAGACCCACCGACTGAGTCTCAGCCACCCAGACACTAAGTGATCCAGCCAGGAGTGAAGCCCTGTCTGTGACAGTGGCTTTCAGCTCTGCCTGTGCTCAACCCCTACTTGCATGCAAAGTGTCAAACAGAAGTGGCCGATAGACTCAGTTCAAGACTCAAGACATCTGTGTAGTTCCAGAAGAGTTGGAAATGGCCAAAGTAGTGTTAAAATCATTGACATATTAGGGTTTTAAGAAATGAATTATACTGAAATATGAATTGACGGTATTGCTGCTTGGCATTTGTCAGCTGACTGTGGTCTGCAGTATCATTAGCTGCTTTTTCTCATTCCAAGAGTAGGGCCATCCAGATTGAATTCCACCACAATAAACCTCAACTGAGTCGCTCCACTTAGCTTGCTTTCTAAACAGATATTACTTTTTTGAAAAATACTAATCTGTGACTAGATTTTGCTGCAATCATATAAAAAATACCATTTATATCCTTGCCCGTTTTAGAGACTATTACCAGACTTCTCATTGGCTTTCCTGTTTTCCTTCTGAAAAGCTCAGCCTTCTCATTCTTCAGCTCCCAAAGGGGAATAAATCTAAGACTTTAGAAGCAAGATCTCATTTTTGTCTCCTCTGTATCCTGCAGAATGCTTCAAAAATTATAGACTATGATAAAATGTTACTGGATTTTTTTTCCCTACAGTTACCAATCTTTGAGTTTTGAGATTTTTAAAGCAAAAATAATATTTGGGGTGAGAAAGTTGCCTAACCAATGACCACAATGACAACAAACATTGGCAGCAGAGAACAATGATGACTAGACCTTAGTCTCCGAGGATCAGTTTGCAGTAGTGGTAAAGGCATTTTGATTGGTCATATCAACATTGGAAGTATTGTATGTACCTCTGTGTTTCAAAAACAACAATTATCATTTGAAGACAAATAAAATCTGACAGCCTCACTGCTAAACACGTTATCACTATACCTATTACTGTTACCAGAGGGGAAAAAAAGTTGGTAATAATGATCAGGAGACCAATCCATTTAAAATAAATATATCTGCATCCACATGATGACTTCAAATAGAAAAACAGTATTTCAAAAGATGCTAGAAATATAAAATGTCTGTGACATTTCTTCTGGTATGTACTAACATGCATAAATTTCTTACATAATAAATGAAGAACATTTTTTTGACATATGAATGTTTTTTTCTTGTGCTGACAGAAATTTGGCAGTTGATGTGTTTTCCTCCTCACACACAAAATGCTCCATCAACAACTGCTGGTTTTGTTCTGTTTTGCTTTGTATGTTTTGTTTTGATTTCCTCTCCTCTTATCTGCCTCCCCTGCCCTCCCCTTCCCTCTCTTCTTCTTCCCTCCCTTTCCCTCCTTTCTCCTTCCCTCCCCTTCCCTTCCTTTTCCAATAAATCTGATATCTGAGTCCCTTTCATAGAAAAAATGACAAAGATGTTTTCCTGTGTGCAATACAAAATTATGGAACAACAGAGTGTTTATTTTGGCCCAGGAACTTTACACAAAAGTCTTGTTTATGTCCTTCATCATAAAATGTTGCTTATAAATTAATAACACCCAAAAAGTCAAGCTGAGAAAAATCATCAATTTATGCTTTCTGTTTGACAAAAATCTTTCATTTGGAGAATGTGATATTCTTTTAAAAATTATTTCAAATTAGCTAACAGAATTGATGAATATGCCAAAATCTTTTAGCCTGAACTATTTCCAAAGATTAGCATTTGCTCCATTGTTAGTAGTTATAAACTGTACAAATACACTTAACATAACTAGTCTTTTCAATGCAAGCCATGTCTTCCAAAGCAAGAAGTGAAAGTTTTTCTTCTTTTGTAAATACACTTTTCTAGCAAAGAAAAAAAGAAAAAAAAACTTAACCAAAATCAGAAGAAGAAATAATAAAACAAATGTGTGTTCCTAAAATGTCTTCAGTATTTTTAGTAGATAACTTCTTTGACAGATAGAAATCCTTAGCAAGAGAAACTGTAAAGCTTTTAAAAGTATGTCAGAAATGCTTCTAAAATCTACAACATAATAGCTTTACAAACCTGAAATGAAATTACAAATGGCACCTGGAAGCCATTGCACTAGGTGACTGGAAGGCCTAGAAAAAGAGGTACCAAATTCAATCATAGAAAAGATACTGGACTTAGTAATGGGACCTTCACAGTACAGAACACAAGGAGCCTATATTTGAGATGCCATCCTCTACTCTGAAAAGTATGGATGTATGTGTTCGTAGTACGTATTGCTATAAAAGAAGGAAAGTTCTCACACAAAACAAGGAGGGAAAAAAGGTTTGGACTGGATATAAGGTAAAATACCTTACATTTCACCTTGTATAAGAGATATTTCATGACTTTTCTTCTGATCACTGTTAATCTATATCTGATTTTCTTGTAGTCTGTTCTGATCATTCTGTTCTTTGTACCTAACCAGGTGCCAGGTATTTAGTAATACATTTCTCAGGATTGGCTTTGACTTATAAGCCCAATATTCCAATTAGTTATGTGATATCAAAATAATATAATTATTTGTGCTCATGGATAAATAATAGATCCTCGGTATTTCAAGGATTTGCCAAAGCTAAGATAGATTTCCAAAGCTAAGATAGGTCTAAAGTAAATATACCTTCAAGGACAGTTAATACACATATGCTAATGCCATAAAGCTTTTCCAGAATGTTCAGGAGATTTTACAATCTCATGTAGCATCTTGTGGTGCAATTTATCTCTCCTGCCCTTAACTCCTATCTATCTATCTATCTATCTATCTATCTATCTATCTATCTTTTATGTTTCTTACAAGAAATTTAGTTATGGGAGACACTCTTTGAAGATGAGACTCTTCAGATGCCCTCAGCATCTGACCATTTGTCATTCACTCACTGAATCTGAGAGTTTGTCATTCACCCACTTAACCAGTTAAGCTATAACCATTTCTGGGTTTCTATTTTATATCATAGAACTGGCATCTAGTGGGAGGAAACTGATAATTAAAATAAAAAAATAGATAAATGGAAAGAAAGAAAAAGAAAGTTTCAACTGGGGATCAGTGACATAAAACTAGCACAATAAGTTAACAAACAATGGCAGTTGGGTGGAAACGATTGATATAACCAGATATTAGAAGAGTCCTTTCTGTTGATCTAACAGCTGAATGATAAAAAAGGAACAAACTAAGCCAATATCTGGGGACAAGGGGTTAGCTTTCTAGGTAAATCTCCTTTTCCATGAGATATGGTATGGTTAGTTTGTCCCAAATTTGATAACCTCCAATTGCACATATTTATAAACCACAATAGCATAGTCTTTTTTTTTTTTTTTTTTGCATTTAGTACAGGGCGTACAGGGACTATAGGGTCTCACTAGGTAGGTCAGACTTGTAGTGATCCTCCTGTTTCAGCCTCCCAAGTGCTGGGATTACAGGCGTGTGTGCCACCACACCCAGTCTCAATCACCTTCTCAGTGTGCCCCAGGGGCAGGGCCAGCACAGAACAATGGGAATCGAATCCTGGCTACTGCACTCTCCCTAAGCAGGTGCTTTAGTCCACTGAGCTATCTGGTCAGGCTGCACAATAACAGAGTCTTGAACCTTTGGGCAGAACAAGGAAATCCAGGGTGAAAGTAATACCCAAGCTTGGAAAAAGCATCAAAGGATCCTCAGCATATATATATATATATATATATATATATATATATATATATATGTCTTAA
>NDGM011061811.1:0-12502 GCA_002564305.1 Octomys mimax
TAATCTTAATTCAAACATATTCTAATTGGCTTTGCAGAAAATCTCTTCATATTCAAAATAATCAACTGACAGGCAATTTGCCTGCCTCATTCTATGGAAGAACAAACAGAAGTTCGCAGAAGGTGAGGGATTTGGCCAATTGGAAAACCAGAGGCTCTCCCCTGAGTCCTTCCTCTCCAGCTGGCCGTACCCCTCTCCACACCATACTGGGACCCTGTGTCCAGTGTGTGCTATGAACCCGGCTTCCAGAATGTCCCATTTCCTAGAGAAGGTCCCAAATACCGAACCCGTCTGGCCTGTCTGTCAGGGACATGAAAAACTTCAGAGACACAGGAGTTCAAACCCTCTTGGCCAGAAGCCGCGCTTCAGACTGCAACTCCCGAAGGTCTACACAACGAGCGTGAGCACTGAACGCTACCCTGGAAGGGCCCAGAATATCGACGTTAGATCGCCTCTCTAAACAGGAACTCAATACGAACCCTTCAAAGATGGGATCATGGAAAAGCTGAACTGTCTTAACGACACAGCAGCCGCCTGCTGGAACACCTTGAACATCTATTAAAAGTTGCAATTGTGTGTAATTGTACGTGTCTCCCATGTTAGGCTGTAAGTTCAAGAGAAGAACCAGGCTCATTCTTCACGCCCTGCAGCCCCAGTACCTGGTCACGTGGTAAGGACTGAAAATGAGTGAGCGAGTGAATGAATGCGGTGCCATTAAGGATAGAATATTTCAACCTGAAAGCTCATCAAGGAAACTTGGAGAGCTTAAGCAGCTTCCACAGATCCATCAAGCCCTGGCTGGGAGGGCAGGTGCTGGTAAGGGGCGGCCTACGGTGACACAGACCCTCCCAGCAAGGCACCTGCAGCTGCTCATACTCTGAGATTCTAGGTACTGCTGAGACCACTGCTTGCGATTAGACTGAGCTGCACTGCTGGGCCACACCTGGGTCAGCGAGCTGACATAAGGCCCTTCCCCCAGGAAACATGCCTGCCCTACAGGTGCAGCCAGCTGGGGGCACAGCAGGGTGGCCAGGTGACGACAGCTTCGCCACGATGTCCTCCAGGCCAACCCAAAGGCCACCCCAGTTGGTTCTTAAGCACGTGAGCTCTTCATTTGTGTTTTTCTTTTTTTTCTTTTTCCTGGAGCACTTCTTTTTGGTGGCTTTTATACAGATCCAGAGGATAAAACGAACTAGCACAAAATAGGTGCTCAACACATAGCATGGTTATCAGCGTTCAGTAAGGCACACACTAACCAATGACTACTGCATCAGGGGTCCATGAATAAAGATGCTGCTTTCTTGCTGTGACACTCATGGTTCAGTCCACAAATCTAACAGGCCCACGAGGCCAGCAGCATGGCTGGGGCAGAGCTCACGGAGGTGGTAACATGAACAAATGACAAGTTAGCAGCCAGAGCCACCTTCTCAGGGCAGCGGGCTGCAGTGGTCACCACAATGACCAGAGGGCCTTTCCAGCTTTTCCTGAATGGAGGCCAGAGCCAAGACCATGATGCCCTGACATCCTGCACAGGGAGCCATCGGCCGAGTCCTGGCATCACCTCATTGTCCAGAACAGGATACAGTGACATGAGGGTGGGCAGCCAGGGCCTAGATGCAGTACAGGAAATGAACACAGGCTGCAGAGATAGTGACACAGAGGGGGGACTTTGCTAGGACAAGCCCTCAATTACTTTTTTCATAGTGGGGAGCGGGTGGTTGACTGGGAGAGGGGAGCATTTCTCTGGTCTGTAGCTAAATCTATGTGTGATCCTGGTGCCACTTGACTTTGATATTGGCCCTGTCTGTGGTGGCAGCTCCAGCTTGGTGATCAGTTTCCAAACTCAAGCCCAAGGTGCAAGGTTCATTTTCTGACCTACCTTTTCCCCAAAGTCATCATGACCTTGTGGGGACTGGCAGGCCCTGGATTGTTCTGGCCTTACAGCATTAGGAAGGATGTCAGAACACACATGTAGCAAGAACAGGCAAATGCGATGGGGACACACTGTACACACACGCACAAACACATACACACATATACACATACATGCGTGCACGCACACACAGAGCAACAAGGCTTTTCTGGCTGAAAAGAAAGCAGAATATCTTTTCTTTCAAATTCACAAATACTGAATTTGTAGCATCAAAGCCCGGCACGTTCATGAACATGGAAAAGGAAGCCACACTGCGCACTGGCATCGGAACTTTTCACCCAGCGCTCCACAAAGCATGCATGCATATACATACCCGGCTTGGGTACTGTCGCGATACGGCAGCACGGAAAATATACTACAGAAGGATCTTCTGCCACTGATAAGGACTATTCTAAAAAGTAAAAAACAGACAAACAAACAACAAACACACTAAATGCAGAGACTGAAAAAAAAAAAAAAAAAGAATTTCTACAGCAATTAAGCATTCACAGAATTCACAGCCATTATTTGCATACTCCCGCCACCTCCTCCGCCAGATGGTATTCTGCCCTCCTTGCAAATCACAGCCTCGGCGCCGCAGCAGTCTGCTGCCTCTCCTCGCCCAAAGAGGAACACATGTAGCCCCAGCGGTGCACGCACCCTTCCTCCCGGGAGCGGTGCCGGCTGCAGGCTGCACGTGCAAGACCAGCAGGCAGTGCCGCACACGCTCAGACCACTGCTTTCTGCTCTGTAGTAACAGCGCAATGCAATAGCCCCAGCCTGTGAGCAGGAAACTCTCAGATGCCACAATGATCATTAGGGTGTGGTTTTTTTTTTTTAAATGCTGGCAACATGTTAGGTTCTGAGAACAGATGGAAAGGAACAATTACATAATCAGTCCTCACTTCCATTCCTGCTGTAAGAAACTGCTGGAAACAGTTCTACATGATGGTCTTATGCAATCAAAATCCACTTTAAAAAACACAAAAACCCTCCAATGTCCTGGCTTCTGGGGGGGGGGAAGGAAAATGAGTGGAAGAGATTTTTAAAACATTCTTTTTAAGCACAAGGTCAGCATGTATTGTACATGGAGCTAATTTAAATAATTTCCTTTAATAATTGTAATAACCGCAAAGGAAATACTACTACTGAATGCATCAGTATTTGGGGTTGCAACCTTGCTTAAAAACTGCTGTGACACTGTCCCCAGTCCTGAGATGGAGTCCGGCTCCCTGGCACGGCACAGTCTCTGCTCCTAGGGCTGCCTTTCCAGGTTCCGTGGCACCAAGTCCCCCTGGGCCATTCCAGTCACCTGCCAATGCTCTCCCAGCCCCCCACCTTTTCAGAGCTCTACTGCCTTAGACTGCATTGTCCCTTGTGCCTGGGATGCCCTGCCTTGCAACACTTGGTAAACTCCTACTGATTCTTCAAAACCTTGTTCAGGAAGTCATGGCTCCAGGGAGCCTTTCCTGCCCCTTGGCTGAGTTCCCTGTCTCTTCACAATGGCTTATCCCACTCCTTACTGTACGTGTGATCCTTTCCGCGAGATGTCACTGAAATGTAGCCAGGCCGCAGAGCAGCTCCTGAGGATGCACGGCTCACAGGCCAGGCCAGAAGCGCTGCCTTTGTCTGACCTCAGGGAGCTCACTGAAACTCACTCTGAGCTTGTTTTCCCACGTAAAGCATGGGGTAAAATTAGTAGCCATCCTTCTGGAATGCTGAGATCCACACTGGGAGAACCCTTAAACAGCATCCAGCAAACAATGCACCCACTCAGGAAGGAGAACTGTCCTGTACCAGTGCTTTGGGCAAGTCCTTGGGTTCAGAGCTCTGTGCTAAATACCCAGCTGTGAGGTCGCAGAGGTCTTCGTGGCAGCTGAAGGCCCACGGCCCATCTGCTGCGCCAGAGCACACACACTGAGATGTGTTGCTGAAGGGAGGGGCCCTCATCAGACGCCATGGACCACACACCTGGTCACCCTGGCAAGGACAGAGCACCACATCTGTCTGAGTGGGCTGAGAAGGCTGAGGGGCCGGAGGGCAGCACTGCAGGACCACACCTGCTGCACGCCACCAGGCTCCTTGGGCTCTCAGCACGAGCTTGCTGCAGCCAGAACAGCAAGGGCTGGTGCTCAGAGGTATAAATTATACCCCAGCTTCTCAGCGGGTGTGGCACACGAGGGCTGTCGCCTTGGGCTCTGCACTCCAGGACTGTTCTTTTCTAACCACTAGAAAGACCTGCTCCTGGGGGCTTAGCTGGGTGCCCACTGGCTTCCCGGATCCCAACAGCCTACTTCTCTAAGCTGCTGCAGGGTGGCTGTCCAGCCTGGCCTGCGGGTCACTTGGGGAGCATGGGACCACAGCAGCACTGATGATAGTCACTAGAGGCTGCAGGTTCCAATTCGCCCCCTTCTGCTCAGTCTGGGCCCCTTTCCAGATAGAGGACAGAGGTCCCACAGCCCTTCCAGCCAGGACCAAAGCCTGGAGCCACTCATTGCCTGTCCTTCAGCATCAGTCTCCTGCCACATGGAGCAAGGGGCACCTTGACAAGCCCACCAGCCTGGCAGGACTGCGCTGTCCTCATCACCTGGTGCTAACGTGCCCTTCCTTCCCCACATCCATTCATCAGGATACGTTTCACAGAAGAACATCAAAGCAAGAGCACCCCAACCTCCATGCCAGCGCTCGGCCCACAGAGTGCATGTTAGGAAAGGGGCTGTGTCCCACGCGGTGCACGCTCATTCTGGGTGGGCCTCACCTCAGGCTGAGGAGGGGCTGCCAACACACAGCTTGTCCTGAAAATTGTGTTACTGCACTGCATGGCCACTGTGAATGTGGACAGTTGCCCAACAGTTCCGGCAGGCCTGGGTCTCTGGCTGTCCAGTCTCGAGCGACTGGAGGGGGAGGAGGGAGAAAGGTCTTTCTCTTCCAGTCCTCTCAGGGACTCCCGCTCCACGCGGGCTGGAGGAAGAATCCAAATCTGAGATCTGCACAGTGAGCTCCTCTGCAGCGGAGGGCTAAGGGAGAGCCAACAACGCATCATCCGAGTTTTCTGAAACACTTCTGCAGGCCTTGGCCAGGGCAGGGAGGTTCCATAAGTGGGGAACCTGGGCTGCCCAGTTTCCTGCACTTGCAGCTCGAGCAATACGACTATGATTCTAACAGCAGGTCTCAGGGATCCAAAACTGTGACAAAGCCTTTGCTTGGTTTGGGAGATGGCACTTGGGGAGACACGTGGACGTGGTGGCCTCCTTCATGCGTCTCTGTCGCTGTACTTCAGAGAACCAAGTCAGATGCTGGTGGTCAGAAAAGCGTAGTCAGGCAAACTCCACTTCCACTGAGCCTCACACAGGGACCACTTCCACGCCACTGGCTCCAACCACCAGAGCTGCCTTTGCTTCTGTCTGAATCTCACAGAAGTCCATCTGTGACATACAACACTTTGCTTGGAGTCAAGGTCACCAGAAAGCTTTCATAAGAGGAATTAACTCCAGGAAGATGGCCCGTTAGGAGGGGAAGGCCAGATTTCCACACAAACATCCAGGGGTGGGGTGGTGGTGGTGAGGGGAATGCTGGGTAAAGTTCCCCAGGGCTGCCGCCCACAGGGCCACCCATGCCCTGCAGCTGGGAAGTCACTGGCCACTACTTTCCTCTCACTGTAGCCTTCTTGTCCTGCTCTTGGGACAGTGTGTGGGGCAGTCCTCTTGCAACTTAGATGCCAGTTTCCTCGGGGTCCTGGAGTGTCCAGAGCAGACAGCCAAGAGGCCTCCAAGGTCCCTCACAGCTACTGCCACTGAATCTGCTTTCACACACATCCCAGCCCAGAGCCTGCAGCATTTAACCCAGGGACGTCTCGCGCCATCCAGGATTCTCCAGTGCTCCATTTTCTGCCAAAAGCTGTTCTTGTTCCGTTTCCAGAACCCTGCGGAGCCTGTTGGCTGTGAGATTTGATCTCCTGGAGGTGGGATATTCCATGATAACTGAAATATTCTCTTAAGGATATTACAAAAAAAAACCAACCAGCTTGAAGAGACAGAGGAAAGAAAACCACATCTGCAACAACGGGGGATGAACACGGTGCTCCCTGAACGCAGCCTGGCTACTGGAAGCACACATTTCCCAAACTCGTTCCCCACATATCCAGGTAGCAAGGGGAAAACCAGATTTACAAATGCTGGTGTTCCGGGTTGAACTGTATTCCCACCCCAAAGGCATGCTGGGACAGGAGCCCCAGGGCCTGTAAATGGGGCCTGATCTGGAAACAGAATCTGCAGATACAAATTAGGATGAGGTCAGATGACACCTGGAAACACCTGGGGGTGGGGGGAGGGCAGCAAAATGGCCTGGAGGTCACAAGACAATGATACCAAGGACTCAGGCAAGCACCAAAGCTAGAGGGGGCTGGGGCTGGTTCTCCCTGAAAGCATTTGCCCTGCACATTTAGTCTCCAAGGAGAAAAAAGCCCTTCTTGTGGCTTTAACCACTGGCTCGCGGCACTGCAGGGCAGTCCTGGAGAACAAACCCAGCTGGCATGCAGTCACTTTCTAGCACGTTGCTGTGCCTAGAGAAGGTAAAGTCATGAACAGCGCCATGCTACCAGTGACCGCATGAAACCTGGAAACCTGCGCCCTTTCAGCTTTCCTCTGACCAGCTTCCCTACACAGACCCCGCCTCCCTCTAAACGCTTAACTAAAAGCTTCTGGAAGGGGACTGCACTCCTTTCTTGCTCTTGCGAAGGACTGGCTGTTGTACAATGAGTTGAGCGAAGCCAACCACACGAAGTGCTCCTGTGCACCCTACTGACTTCCTCACTAGCCACTGTGGTGCATGTGTGTCCTGCTGCCGAATGTGCCTGGTCTATGCACAAGGACAAAGCGCAGACTGGGGGGCTTCCAAGAATATTTTGCCCCTTCCATCTTGGAGGGGATGGAGGCTATAGGTAAGGTGCTGGTGGGGGAGCAGGCCCCATGGAGAAGGGGACACTGCAGGGACTGGCCTGGGACCAGGGCTTGGTACTGGGTTGGGTCCTAGAGAAGAAAGGAAGAGAAGGTGGAAGTGGTGATGGAGAAGGAGGAGGAGGAAGAGGAGGAAGAGGAAGAGGAGGAGGATGTAGAGATGGTAGAGGAGAAGGAGGAAGAGGAGAAAGAGGAGGAGGTGGAGGAGGAAAAGGAGGTGGTGGAGAGGGTGGAGAAGAGGAAAAGGAGGTGGTGGTGATGGAGGAGGAGGAGGAGGAGGTAGAGATGGTGGAGGAGGAAGAAAAGAAAGAGGAGGAAGAGGAGAAAGAGGAGTAGAAGGCGGAGGAGGTGGAGATGGTGGAGGAGGAAGAGGAGAAAAAGGAGGAGAAGGCGGAGGAGGTGGAGATGGAGGAGGAGGAAGAGGAAGAGGAGGAGGAGGCGGAGGAGGTGGAGATGGAGGCAGAGGAGGAGGTAGAGGAGGAAGTGGAGATGGTGATGGTGGAGGAGGAAGAGGAGGAGATGGTGATGGAGAAGGAGATAAGAGGTGGAGGTGGTGATGGAGGAGGTGGAAGAGGAGGTAGAGGAGTTGATAACAGGGGATGAAGGGGGTGACGGACCATGGGAGATGCATGAAGCTGCAGGGACATCAGGAGCAAGGACACTTTGGAGCATAGGCCTGGCACGCTGTAAATAAGACGAGGCCTCAGACAACCTGTATCCACCAGCCCACTGGGTCTGGATGGGGGCATCATCGCTACCATGACGGCTACCCCCATGGACCTGCTGCTCCCCTCCTTCCAAGGCCAACATGGCACAGGCACTGGGGAAGTGCAGAGGGTGCAGATACATGCTCCTCCCCGAGCATGCTCACTGCCAGGTGGAGACACCTTTCCCCAGGGGTGTGGTTCTGACAGGGGACAGAGGGCACCATGGAGCACAAGGGCAACACTGCAGAGGGGAGAGTGTGCAGGGCCCTCTGAGGACCTGAGGGAAAGTGCAGCTCTCTTCACTGACCACCGAGTCCGGGCCCACCAGGTCCCACCCCCCCAGCAGCACTGACCACCCACCCACATACTCTGCTGTCTCTGTGCCCAGCTGCGTATCTATGAGGGAAGTGACATGTGTCCCAAACCTCTTCGCGCCAGTGATGTTCCCTTAAGACTGCTCCTTAAAGATGACATGAACGAATGTAATGTGAAAACAAATGTTATTTCTGTGAAAAAAAATATTGCTGAATGCTTTGAAAAATACCTTAACATGGCAAGTTGTTTAAAAAAAATGCAGTTGAAATTAAGATAAATGAGACAATTCTAAAAGAGGAGAGAATGTGGCAAAAACCCAAAAGACAGAAATATGGTCTGGATCTCCCAGCAATAGGTGGAAGCGACAATGGGATGATGGAGCCACGGACTCCCCAGCGAAAGCAAGGGAGGAGAGAGAGGAGGGGCTGTGAGGCACTGGGTGAGGGCTCCAGCATATGGATTTAGGGGGACACAAGCCAGCCCATCACGGGGAGGATTTCCGGAGGTTAAAGAGGCTGAGTGCGATGCCACAGGGCCAGCTCCTCCCTGCTCTTCTGGGACAGCCCTGGAGCTGTGTCCTCCATGTGGCCTGGATTGGGCCGTCCACCAGCAGTACTGTCTAGAAGCACCTGTCTGCTCCAGGCATGGTGGGCCCCTAGTGGGACAAGGACTACATCCTGGGCCGCTCACTCAGGGGAAGGTTAAAATGGACCTTTGAGACAGCGAGGGCTGGCCACAAGGTCATCTTAGTTCCTGCTTTTATCCTCTTCCTTTCCAAAGGAGACAAAAGGTGCTCAATCTTTTCTTTGGATTTTTTTTTTTTTTTTTTTTTTTAAGTTTTCCTACCGAGTTCACAGTTTAGAGAGAAAACATGCTGGGCTCAGCCCCTTATCCACTCCCAAATCCAATCCTTTTAACTTGCTGTGATTTCTTCCCCAGCTTTGCCCACTCATGGCTGAGAGCAGCTCCTGACCAGCTCAGTGGAGCAGACACACAGGTGGCCCTGGAGGGGTGAGGCGGCTGTCACCATGTGCAGTCCAGACACACAAGCCTGGGGCTGAACCCTCTCATCCTCCATCACTCTTTCTCAAAGGCAGATGTTTGTGAGCCTCGAGAACCGCAAGCACCAAGAGTGCAAGCCCCCTCTTTCCTAGCAGGGCTGTAAGAGTCGCAAACACGAATGTCCCAAGGCCAGTGGTGGTCGCTGTCGTCCTGCTCAGAGTCTCTGTCTGCCACTCTGAAGCCTTTGTCACGCATCCAGCAAGGAGCTCTCGGGGGCCCAGCTGGCTTTGCCCTGTGCCCTGGGACTGAGACTCAGCCTCCGTTCCCTGTTCCTCCTCCCCCACACTCAGCAGGACTCGGGAAAGTGCAGTCCCGAGCTAAGGGTGACTGGCGGCTCCACTGGACATCCACCCCATGCCAGAACTCAGGGGTCCATCCCAGAAGCTGTGGTGTGTCACCGTTGCTGGCCCTCTGCTTCAACGAAGGACTTGCAGATGTGCAGGTGAATGGTTTTCTAACAACCTTGAGTTGCGACTTCGTGTCAAAATGAATTCACTTTAAGAAAATGATACACACCCAGCTTGACTTTTATACAGCGAAGAGGAGGCTCCTGAAGATGGCCTGCATGCACCTCCTGGACTTTTGGTTGGCCAGAGTGGCTGCATTTGTCCACAGCTGCCCAGAGCATGCCAATCCTCTGTTTGGAGCCCTGCGGGTGCCCCCCCTGAACCCCATACAAGCACACATCCCACATCTTCCCAGGGCTCAACTCCTTTTCCTTATGACACGCCAGCTTCCCTACAGACTGCCTTACTCTGGTCTCAGGATCTCTACCCCTGCTGGTCATACACCCTGCATGCTCTTCCCAGTGGGGGCTGGCTCTCTTACTCCCCACCCCAAAGACCCCCCTGGGATTCCCCCAACTCACCCGCCACATCTCCTGGCCACTTCAATCTTTCTCCACAGCACCTAGTTCCCACCACTCCCAATATGTTTAGCTGGGTCCCCTCTGTCTCCGCTCCTTGTAGCACGGTCTCTATTTCATCCATGGGTGCAGCCCACAGTCACAAGCAGGTGGCTGTGTCCAGCTGCATGCCCTGCAGTTACTCAAGTGCTTGCTAGGAAGGAGGCAGCGGCGTTCCCGCCCAGGCACCCCATTATGAAGTGTACCCCTCAGCCTAAAGGCATGGTGAGAGGTGAAAATCCCTATGCTGCAAGCCAGCATGCTGTGGTAGAGTCTGAGCAAACTCCCTGTTGAGTTCTGATTTTTAAAAACCATGAGCTAAAGGCCAAGGACTAAGAGTGGCTTAAGCAAACCTAAGAATGGCCTGAGTGAAACACCAGAAGCCCAGAAAGAACTACTACAAAGGAAAGAAAATGAGAAGCCGACGATAGCACCTGCTGCCGGGATGCACAGTATTCCTTCCAGGAACCCAAGGCCATGTACCCACCCTACTGCAGATGCCGTCTCCCCACCCAGGACACTCGCACTGACCACAACACAACAGACGGGCTGACGCTGGGTGGGCACAAAGGCCGTGTATTTCTTTAATCAGGACAGGCTGCCTTGGCCTGCGCTGATCTCATGCTGTACTCCCAGGCCAGGCAGAACGCCCGGCCCCATCTCTGTGCTCAGACATTTTCCCTGTGAACATGTGTCTCTTCTGTGCGGTAACAGACAGTCCAAGCACGCCGCTGTACTCCTGCCATGCTTCATCTTGGCAAGTGGGCCCAGCCTTCTGGTCTTGGCTCCTGTCTGTCGCACAAGATCTCTCCTGAGGTCTGTGCTCGGGTCATCCCGCTGCTCACCATACTCCCGTGGGCTCCTCACCAATCCCGGCACAGAAGGCACAGGACAAACTGCTGACCTCCAGGACGCCACACATCACCCTACTCGTGTCTCCCTTGGGCCGACACTGAACGTTCAGCCACACATGTCCACTGCCATAGTTTCTTTGGCTTTAGGGTCTCCCCAGCTCTCCCCGCTACTCTATACGCTGAGACATGCGCGGTAGTGAGAACAGCCTGTGCACTGAAGCCAAGACACAGAACGCTGTCGGCAGCCGCTAATCTACTAACCTAGTTATGCCATCAACACAGAAATGAAGTTAACATGACTTTGCCTTAGTGAACTCCGGGTGGCTGCTAGCAACCTCCACGCTCATTTCTAAAAAGCACACAAACCATCTGTTCCCAATCTCTGCCAGCAATCAGCCTGCAGCTCGCTGGCCAGGGTGATGATTAGAATTTACCCTCCACTATCATCCCAGGTTCATTTTAATTTATCTTAAGGCAACAGGGGCCCAACTCTTTTATTCCCCATGGCGTTTTAGAAATCATTTGTATTTCCAAATTCTTTCCATTCCCCAGATCCAGCCCTAAAGCCATGGAAAAGGCCTCTCGGTCTGTTTATTCAGCACTCTGGAGCCCTGCTGGTGCCAGGCGCCATGCTGCTCAGCGCCTGCATGTTGCAGCTCTGCTGGAAGAGCACTGATATAGCGAGTGGCTAACATCTGCTGACCCTGACCATCAAGCCCAAGAAAGTCAATGCCCTTTCTCTGCCTCTTCCAAATATGGTCATAAAAGCCCCACTGGTATCATGGGTATTTTATTTCATTTTAGCAAAATACACGTTAGACACGGTAAGTATACAATGCAGTGTCATTTAAGCACACGCGCAACGTATGCAAATAGCATTATCCATTTCCACTTTTCCCTTTATCCCAGACAGAAACTGCAGAAATCCACTGAGCCAGCAGCTCCCCTCCTTAGCCCCCAGCACCCTCTAGGCCACGTACTGCCTGCATCTATGGGCTCACCCCGCTGGGTATGGCTCAGGTATGTGGAATCGACCTTTTCTACCCGGCCTATGTCACTTCCTCAGCAGCATGTCCTCAAGGTCTGTCATCCTGTAGCACCGACCACCTTTACCGCCTTTCGTGGCCCACTAGTATTTCCTCGGATGCATCCACCATGCTGTTTATCCACTGGTCTCTTGGCCCCCAAGAATGCCGCTGCACTGGCGCAGCAGTGTCTGTCTCAATGCTTCGTCTCTTGGGGATGCACCCAGCAGTGAACTCGCTGGTCACCAAGTTACTTTATGCTCAGCTCTTCGAAGCTCTACCAAGCTGCCCCCGCTGGCCACGGAGCCACGTACATCTCCATCAGCAATGTGCAAGGGCCTCAGTCTTTTTTTCTCACACTATTTTTTCTTCACTCTGGACCAGAGTCTCCCCCACGCCATTCTTACAAGTTTGCTTAGGCTCTCGTTTTCTTACTCTGAACGGTTTTTTAATTTTTAAAGAAAAAAAAAAAACCACAATGAAATCGTTTCAAAACAGGTTACTAGGAGAGTATAATCACTGATACACTCCATATTGTTGTCTTTATAGTAGTTACTCAGAGTTCTAATGATTCTTAGAATTATGCAATTCAGCAGACTTCTCACGCTCCACCATGACAGGCTGTGCTACAGAAGGGGCTGCTGCCCACTGGTCCCTTTTAGGCAATGAACTTTCAGCCGGGCTTGAAGATGCACACCTGTAACCCTGCACTGTGCAAGGCTAAGGCAGGAGGAGTAAAAGTTTGAGCTCGGCCTGGGTAACTTAAGA
>NDGM011061822.1:0-11234 GCA_002564305.1 Octomys mimax
CCTTCATTTTGAGTGTCGGGTATTTGTCCCAGCAATGAGAGAAGAGTAACTAAGACACCTGTATTCACCCCTGCCCCCTCCATTGCTAGTACTTTTCTTAGTCTTCATCTGGATTATTAGAATAGTCTTTATTTTTTTCCTTTTCTATATCTTTCTTCTTTTGTTCTGATTGTAAAATGTACTTTGAAGGTAGTTATATTGTTTGTTTTTGGTTTTTTGACATGTCTGAAACTAGGATATACCTTATTGATGGTGACCCCCACTTTCTGTCAGCTCAGAAACTATTCTAAGTGTGAGTACTACCTGTTTGCATTAACTTGCTTGTTATTTAGGGAGAGTCAAGAAGATAATTGCCACTTGTTGATGTTTTAGCCAACCACCATTGATGGACCATTTGAGAAAGGAATGAGTCCTGATTGTTACACAGTAAGTTTTTATCACTGAACTGTGGTAAAATTTCACAGCATCAAAAGTTGTACACTCAGTGCCAATAGCTTGGAAGAAAATTCCACAATGTTCGTGCACTCTTTTTAAAATTTATTTTAGTGAGAAAAAAAATAAAATAGCAATGAAACAGTTTCAGAACAGGTTAGTAGGACAGTTACAGCAATTCACACCTTGCATATTGTTGTCTTCATAGTGGTTATTCAGAGGACAAGGCGCAGGCATGATCTCTTGTCTAAACTATATTAGTACAAACCTTTCTTCTCAGTGAACTAAGAAAGTAGCTGTATATCGATCCGAACTATCTTGTGTAGATAGTTTTTTTTCATAACAAAATGGTTCTTTATTTATATCCCCCTTTTTTGTTTTGTTTTTTCAGAAATGGGTGTTCCATTGCAGGTAGAGAAGCTGTATTTGGAGCACTCTTAATAGATGCTGCCTATCACATATATTGTGCATAACATAGAGATTAATATCAGGTACAATTTAGAGTGTGCAATGGGTGAAATAGGGAGGAGTTGGAATTTCAATGTGAGCAAAGAACAATTTCTCTCAGACAAAGTAAGTCTGTCCATATCCCAAATATTCTTAAGACCTGGATTTTAAGCTATTATTGGCCTTTACTTACATACAAAATTTTATTTAATTTAATTTATTTTTTATTTCTATCTATTTGGATAGAATTTATTTATTTATTTTAAATAATTTTATTGAGAAACAAATAGCAATGAGACAGTTTCAAAACTGATAACTAGCACAGTTTCAATAATTAATAAATTGTATATTGTTGTCTTAGTGGTTATTCATTGTACAAGATGCAGACATGATATCCACAAACACTATTTGAAATTTTAGAATGATCCCAAATATTCATAAGTGTAGGATGTCTCAGAATAGCTGAATGTAATCTTGTTTTGAGAGTTTTGAAAAATACTTTGGTTTTCTTCATCTCTAGTAGCAGATATGGCAACTCAGCTACTTAAGTTGTAATTTTTGAAAATTGATAATAATGTGATACATATTGTGCCTTCCACAACAGAAGCAGAGGGTGTTAAATATTTTCAAGTGGTGCAAAAGTGCTTATTCCCAACTGCCAACAGGCATATGTGGTAATTTCCTCCCCACCCTTGCTCTGTTCAGATATCATAGTTAGAATGCTATAGACTTCATAATTCATTATGAATCTGAGTGCATTGCAGCATAACAAAAAAGTGCTACTTTCCTAACCATAGGAAGAGGTGCTTTGAAAAATGCAATTCTCTTAAGCATTTGCTTATCTTTTTTCATCTTCTACCCAGTTCTGCACCCATCCCCCATATATGACTATTATAACTAAGTCAGAATGAATGTTCCTATCACTTCCTGCTCAGCTGAATCAACACTTCCGGAGGCTGTGACTAATAAAAGCCACAGCTCAGGGTTATACTTGGCTTTTACAAATCTTGGTTAGCTGCAAGGGTATAATTATAAGTAGATACATAAAGAATGAGTAAGCTGATTCAAACTATGTCTATAAATTACATGGAGGAAGAGGAGTGCATCAACAAGCCAGACTTCATTAACGATTGTTATTTGGCTTTCAAAAAATTGTGTTGGCTGATTATGTAGATATTTTTAAATCATGATAGTATAAACAAAGACTTTTATTTATAGAATACTTCATGGTCCTTTGCTTTCCTATTCATGGTTCAAAAAACCAGGACATATAGAAAAAGAAACATAAAATTTCTTAAAGGTGGACTAACAGGTATTATAACTCCACATTATTTGATTGGCTAATTAGCATGAACATCAGTCAATCTCTGGGAAAAAAGAGTACTTTATTACTCCAAAAATAATATAAGAATATCCTCCATACTACCTCCAGTAGTGTCACTGCATATGTAGCATTGAGTTATGAGTAATTTTTATGTTTTCCCAGAATGAGTTTCCATCAAGAGAAAGAAAATTGTTTATTACTCTGGATGGCCACCTTGGATAACAGATGTGCCCATAAGATTCACTATTCTTGGCTAAATTCCCAGCCCTTTATAACAGGAGATCAAGGTAACTGGTAGACCATGGGTCTAGCAGAAGTAATAGGCAGGTTTAAAGAATTCCTGTATTTTGCCCTGATCATAAGAAGTGATTCTGAAAACATAGTATTAAACATTATTTTAAGTTCCTCATACTCCTTTTTATTCTGAGCTTCTTTTTACTCTTGCTTTGTCCTCAACAATCAAACCTTCCCAACAGGGCAGGGGTGGTGGGGGTTAGGACTTTACTGATATCCTAATTGCCAAATATTATTTTCTGTCCTGATGCTTCTTGAGGCTTTTTGAGCAATATGTAAAGCAGACAACTTGTTCTTTCTTAGATGTCACTATCCATTTTCCTTCTGATGATTCAGTTTTCTTAGTTTTTTCCTCATTTTCATAGTTTGATCTATTACTGCTGGCTTCTTCTTGATCACATTTACTATGCTGTATATTCTATCATATTAAAGGGAAATTATTTTCTCCAAACTTTTAATCTCTATTTTTTCCCTTCCTCATTGTTAAGCTCTAATAAAGAATAGAAAATATTCTATGCCCCTCTTCATTGCTTATAAACTTTGACACACTCCATCTACTCTTATATCTCATCAACCTATTGAAACAGCTTCTGAAAAATCATTAATAGCTTTCTAACACTTTAAAATCTTTCACTATTTAAATTATCTTGCCAGCTCTTGGCTACATTGATCATTTCATCCATTTAACTCACTTCTTTGGATTGTATGACATTAATATTTTCTGGTTCTCTTGATTTACTGGAAATTTTTGTCAGTTTTCTCCAGTTGATTTTGATCCCTTAAACATTGATGTTTCCCATCATCTTGATCCTTTTCTCCCTAGATTAATTTTACCCTTTTTGTGGCTTTATCCATATCCCATAAGCTCATGACCAACATATTGTCTACAGAAATCGACATTCTGTATTTTTCCTTTTTGCTAACATGTTGCATTTGACTCTTGGTCTTGTGCCAACTTTGGGGTGTTGCTCTGGGAGAGATGTTGATGTGTCTCACATAGCCCAGACATTCTCTTCATTGGTGTAATACTGACTTAAGGGAACTCTCTCATTCAAAGTTCAGATAATTTTATGTTTATCTTATTCTCTCTCAACTCCCAGGACTTCTTTCCTTATGCTGCCACGTATAACTATGTTGTCCCTCTAGACTAAACTTTGAGAACAAAATCTTCCTAACTCTTTTCCAGGACAAGGAACTGTCAGACATCCAGGCCCCACTGCTTGGTTCCTGAAGTATATGAAGAAACATATCTAATTGGTTGCTCTACCACCACTTTCAGTAGAACATGCCCACAAAGTTGACAACATTATCATTGTCTCACCAGTTGCTAGGCCAGAATCTGGGGTGTCAACTTGTGGTCCCTGCTCACCTCCTCTGTTTAGCTAATACTGTTATTTCTGTTGTCTAAATGTCCCCTATGACCACCTTTTCTACATGTGCTTGGTGTCATTGCCTTTTATGAGGCCCATTAGACCATTCTTCTATTGTTGACCCTAGTATTGCTTTCTCCAATTTGTCTTCCACACTATTTTTGGAAGTATCATCTAACTCCATGTCTGGTTATATTTATTTCTTACTTAAAAAAAGCATTTGATGGCCAGATTTCCTATGTCTTTATGAGCAGCCCAACCTTCTTAGTGTGTTTTACAACCCACTCTGGCCATTCTTCAATTTGTGACCTTTCTTGTCTCATCTACTGACAGGTCTTGTTCCCATCATGTGCATCATTGTCTAGCTTCTATATATCTGGTATGTCTAACTTCTATGCCATCTTGCATGTGTTAGTGCCTGCCTGTAATACCTCTTCTTCTGTTTATCTTTTCCTACTTATTGCTTTATCAACATCTACTTACTAGGAAAATGCCAATTAAAACCACAAATGAGACATCATTGCTGCAAGTTGCATGGACAGTGGGTTCCTGAAAGAAGGTGACATGAGATTAAAAAAACGACAAAATACATAATAAAAGGAAAGCTGGGACTGGATGAGATCATACCTCTCTGATGGAGAGACAATGGCAACCCAACATTATATGCATCTATATTTATACACAGTAAAAAATAGGGGAAGTAAGTAAAGGGGATGAAAGTGCAAAGTCTCAATGCTTTGCTGAGAACACTGAAAAAAGAATATTCTCAGAGCTGTCTGTGCTGTCGTTAACAGGGAAGAGCACCAAGGATAGACACCTGTTGATATGAAGTAGACTTAAAAGTCAACCTGTTTATATGGTCTGCCTCTGGCACTTTATGTTCCTGGGACTGGCTTTGCTCTAGTTCCAAGGAGTTTGCTAACCTCAGCTCAGCCACAGCTCAGCTTCTCACTACACACTGTGGCTGTCATTCAGAATGGCTTATGTTAAGACTTACAATAGCAAGTGTTGGTGAGGACCTGGAACAGGTCCACACATTTCTTACCATACACTGCTGGTAAGAAAATAAGTTGGTTCAACCCCTTTGGAAAATTATTATCTATGAAAGTTAAGCATATTTTAATTCATTTAAAAATTAATTCATGTCAGATATAGTTGGCTTCCATGTTATATTTTCATAACATTTTATAATGGTATTTGTCTGATGCTATTATACTTGCTTGTTGGTTTTTCCCATTAGACTATGAGATCATTCAGAAACAAGATCTGTTTTTATGCCTGTATTCCCAGAAGCTAGTACAGATATGGCACATAATAGTTATCAAGTAAGTTCTTACTGAATAAATTATTTATATTTTTAGAAGAAATAGAAATAAACTCTTGATAACAGTTCTATTCATTTATTTATAAACTCATATGTTTTCTCCTACTGGAAAATAAAAACTACGTAGCTTATTGTGCTTCCTCCTTTGCATTAATTTTATGCAAATGTTCTTTTAAAATCAGACCTTTAAGTATCAGTATCAGTCATCTTTTTTATAAAAGAAGGAAATACAATAAAAGGAAATTAGCATAACATGCCAATCACCTAGAAAAAAATGTTAGTGGCAGTGAAGCAGCACTAAAAGCCACCTAGAAGAAAACATTCAAAAGTAGAAATTACTTAAATTTGGATTGATACCTGATGACTTTATCTGGATCAAAATTGAAACTTGGAATCCAAAATAAGACACTGACAATCAAACATTAAAGATCATCTAAGGAAACAAAGAACAGAGATCTACCAGCTACCTCAAATGAGATATCTAATACAAAGGAGTTTTGCATTTAGCTCCAAGTTTCATAAAAACTAAATCAAAGAAAGGAAGCAAGTAAGTCTCATCTCTTTCAGTTTCTACATAAAGGACATATTAATTCACATACACAGAGTCACCCGGTGCTAAATGATGGGGCCAGAATTGAACTTATCTGCCCCAGAGCTCATGCTCCCCTTATGGTGGGAGATGCTTTGAGAAGCATTGCTGGTCAGGGTGCCATCAACGTGGGGAAAAGTACTACCTCCACAGCTGAGTTAGTTACAAAAATTTCAGACTTAGTGAGAGTAGTTTACTTTGAAACAGTTAAGGGTATCTCAAATAAGTGAACAGTAAAGGCTATAAAGTTTATTCAAATACTTCCATAACTTTCAATGAAAATTAAATTAAATTAAAAAAAGAAAATGTGATTCCATGATTCATGAAATTCATGGTTCCTGGGCATTCTTCTAAGGTTTTTATGGCTGAAGGAAGGACCTGGGTAAAAGATCTTGTTTCAAGAGTGTACAGATCACATTTGTGATTTAAAAAGAGGAAAGAAAAGAGAAAGAACCACTTGGTGAGTGATATGTTTATAATTTTATTCTCCCCTGTGGAAAGCTTTGCTCTCCTCAGACTACTGATGTATTGCTCAAATCATCCTTTCTTCTGGAAGGTTGTGATTAACAAGGTATCTCAGAGCTGGGTCAGGAAAATATTTTGTTCCACTCTAATTCCTCATTATTCTTGCACAATATCCTGCATCTGATGACAGCTAGAGTGCTTTCTATGTCACTTTGGTCTAACTACAGATAAGGAAAGGATGTCAGTAAAGCAACTCCAAGATTTCTCATGACACAAGCACATGCAGATACATTGTAAAGTAGCCTATACCAGATCAATGCATTAGAAAGCTACTTTTCTACTTTGCTGTCATCTGCCTTCTTCTTCGGAAGGATGCCGTGTTACGCTGCAGCTCTACTTATGCTTGGGGACAAAGTGTCACTGTGAAGCATCTGGCTTAATGTATGGGGATGGAGTGGAAAGGAGAGAAAATAGATATGCTATGAAATCCTGCTTTTTTGTTGTTGAGAATAAAATAGAATTGTCTAGTTTATTTGAATTAAATTCTATAGTGAATTAGATAAAAATGTTATATTGATAGAATAGTACCAAACTGGATTTTTTTCAGTCTGTAAATTAAACATAGGGCCTTTGTAATGAGCTACATCCCCAGTCTTTTTGTAATTTTTATATCTATATAAGGTATTGAAACCACTAAGTTTCCCAGAATGGGTCTGACCTTGTGATCCTTTTGCCTCAGTCTCAGTGTTGGGATTATACCACACCCATATCCAACTGGATTTAAAAATGCTACTTGTACAAAACACCAGGCCAATTTAAGCTCTAAATCTTTCCACCATAAGACTCTTGCATAATTTAAAAAAATTTATAGCTCATTTATGAAAATCATATATTAAATCTTTGAAGAAGTTAAGAAAATAAGGCATCTCTGAAACTCACTAACTCCACTGAAATACCTTTAAAGAGAGTTTTTAGAAGAATAAACTTAAAAAATATGAAAATGGAAGAAAGATAAATGCAAAAATAATTCAAGAGTGTGGAGGTAAATGTTGAAAACAGGAAATCATAGACTAAGTGAACAGAGAGGAAACCCAGGAGTAAAGTTTTGTTGCAAGACCACAAAGAGATATACAGATTGGTTTTGAAAGAAGACTATGTTGCAATATCAAATGAGAATCATTTAGACCTATAGATTCTCTTTCAGTGTCCTTTACATGGTCACTATTCTCTTCCAACCTGGTAGAGAATGAATTGTGATACTCTTAATAAGGAAGGCTCTGCTTTAGGGATGACTGACTGATGCAGGGAGAGTGTTGCCCTAAAAACAAGATGACAGCACTTAGTAAATGGGTAGCATCCTTCTTCCTGTAGCTTGCTTCCCCTACTCAGCATCAAGAAAATGTCCACAGACAAGGCTTAAGCACTCTAGGTAGGAGCTTTGAACATTCTTCTTTTGGGAATAGTTAAGGAAAAACCCAAGAGAAACTGATGGCTTGAGGTTCCCCATAAATGGTAGAGCCTCTGACAATAAAGGAAGTCCCCTGTGCTCACCACCCATTTTTCAGCATTTCAACCATAACTATGAACATAGATCTTAAATCACTGGATAACTGAGGAAACTGAAGTAGAATGTACCAAACAGAGAGGAGGAATTCTAAATAGAAAACTGAACAGTGCACAGACAAGGCACAGAGCAGAAAATTTTAATTAAAATTTGAGAGGTAAGGGAAGATAGTGCTTACATGACTAAAGAATTAAAATGAATCATATCCTAACAAAAGTGAAAAATTAATAGAAGAGTTAGAAGATAAAGTGAATATTTTAGATTGCAGTAAAATAACAGAGATGGGCAAAGCAGAGTAAGTAGATAAGAAAATTAGCCAAAAGAATGGAGTTCTAGAAGCAAAGGTAGGAAATGAAAACAAAGTATAAAACAAATTACCAGATGAGAAAGACCTGGGACAAAATGTCTTTATTAAGTGCCCATCACAATGCCTGGGATGGAAGAGCATGAAGTGTGTCATATAGTTATCAGTTTTCAGACTTCTGAAAAAAATAGTGAAAAATGTTAAATCTCCCAGAAAAGAGCACAGACACATAGATAACATCCAGGATACTGAGGAGTCAGACTGGAATTAGGTTTCTCAGTACCAATATTGGAAGCACAAAACAAAAGAAGATCAAAAAGACTGCAATAATCTTAAATTCTGAGAGGCAGTGACTACCAGCTCAGAATACTATACCTAGTTAAATCAATTGCAAGCATAAGGTAAGAAAGTTTTCAAAAACTGAACTCCCATGTACCTTTTATCAAGAAACTGCTAAAGGAGATATTCCACTAAATGAAGGAGTAAACTGAGAAAGATGATGCCACAAGGTCCAGATATCCGAAGGCATCTCACACAAGATAGCGATGAAGGGAATTCCTAGGCTGCTGGTAGGGAGAAAATCTGGGATGACAGCAAAGAAGCAGGTCAAGATAAATGCTAATGCAGATTGGCACAAGCTTGAGGAGGCCCAGCAAGCAGTCACTAAAAAGGAATGAAACTGGCATTTTTAACAGATGCCTTGATAGCTTTGAATATTTATGGTTCCATCTGAAAATCTGGATATGAACTAAAAACAGGTATACAGAGAAAATAAAACAAATAAGTGTGGAGTTTTAATAACTCCAGGGATAACAAAAAAGAATGAAGCAAAAATTTAATCATATTACTCCATATGTTCAGGTAGAAGTAATACTCATAACATCACATAAAATGAATAGGGAGTATTGATTAAGGCAAAATTGTGATATTAATTGGATTAAATATTGGATTGGGGAAATATGTAGCTGTGTTTGTGAAGGTGTAAGAGTGTTAAATACTCCTCTTAACCTGAAAATTTAATAGTGTACAAGATAAGAAAATAAGAAACAATAGTTTCACAATATTTATAAATATTATAAACATTATATTAAATATTTATAATATTTATAAATATATATAATATAAATATAGCCACCTGAATAATAGCTATAAAGTAGAAAGTAGTCTTTTGCCTCAAAATTAACATAAAATTTTACTATCCCTGGGAAGTAGAAATTTGGAAGGGAAAAAGGTGATATTTGAAATTTTGATGTCTTAAAAATGTTTTTGTTGAATTTGAACTTTATAATTATATATAGCATCTGGTTTCTAGACCATCACAGAAGAAACTTGGAAATTATCAGTCTGTCCTGACAAGTAAAGTGTTTAACAAAGTAAAACTTTACATCCTAAATGTATGAAAGAAGTGAGTTCATAAGACAAACTGGTGCCCCTTAAACTGGTGAGTCTGACAGGTGAATTCTGAAAATCATTTACTACAGCAGAAACCTCTGCAGGGGCTAGTGACAGGGTAGAGAAACTTGAATTGTAGTTGAGAAAATGCTAGAGGTGTAAAGGGGACAAATCTGCGAGATAAAACCTTGAAGAAGACTCAGTCATCTACAGCTCCCACACTTTTGTGAGTTTTACTTGCACTAATTGTTCTAGTTTCTTACAGTGAATGGTAGAGAAATATCCTTCATGCTCCCAGCAGGAGAAAAGAAAATTATAAAAGTTTCCTCCATTGCTTAACAAAACATAGTAAATGATGAACTATTACAGGTTATGGATTTGAATGTTGAAGAAAATACATTTATTGGTGCCATTACATTCAATATAGAAAAACCAGAATCTGATTTATTTTGACTAATGGCTGGAACTGTCAAAACTGTCTCTGATTCTACATATATATATATATTTCATGTCCTGGCTGGATCTGAAAATTCTAGATTTTATCCACATATTTTTATATTGCTTATTAACTTTGATAGGCAATTTGATTAGTTTGAGAGACACCTAAGACAACAAAGCACACCTGGAATTTGTCTGTGTAGGTTATGAGGTGGGACCCTGGAAACCGTATCTGGCCCCTGGCTCCTTCACCTGGGCTTCTTCTCCTGTGCTGTGCTTTTGGCTACCATGTGTCAAGGGCTTTCCTCTATCATACCTGGACACCATTTCTGACTTGAAGCCAGCCAACCGTGGCCATAAGCCTCTGAGACCATGAGCTAAAATAACCATTTTTAAGTGGAATACATGGTGTAACCAAAAACTAAAGTGAATGGTTAATTTTTTTTTTCAGAACTTGGGATTGAACTCAGGCCCTTGAACTTGCCAGGGAAGCACTTATTCTACTGAGGCATCTCCCCAGCCACTGTGAATGGTTAATTTTAAAAAATGCGTTACAGTAAAACAAATGGCCATTAATTCCCATGAACATACTTCACCTTTCTTCAAACACATCTTATTCCATTGTTCCTGCCACTTCTTGAGTGTCTGCAGTTGCACTGTCCTCTTCCTATCTTGACTTCCTGAGTAAATTAAAAATGGTTTCTTTTCATGGCCATTTTGACTTGGAGGAAAGATCTGGCATGGTGACAGATCCAGTAAATAAGGTAGTTGAAGACATATTTTTTTCTTCCATTTGTGGGAATTATGTCCTTCTTTTTATTTTTTAATTAATTTTATTGAGAAACAAATAGTAATGAGACAGTTTTAAAACCTATTAGTAGGACAGTTTCAAAAATTAATACATTGAATATTGTTGTCTTTGTAGTGGTTATTCATAATACAAGATGTAGACATGACATCCTGTACAAACATTTGATACAGGGAGAAAAACTGATCTTGGGTGGGTGACCTCCAAATGATACAGGGAACCTCCAAATGACATAGGGAAAAATGATCTCCCAACCCTACCTGGATGAGTTTGTGTTCTCTAAAACTGAAGCACGCATTTTAGGAACAAACGGAGCTTATGAGCAGAACATATTTATTAAGGGAAAGAGAGCTCCTGTCTGAGAGAGGACAGGGGTGGGGTGAGGGGTGGTGGGGTGGGGCCAGCATGTGGTCTCCCAGGAGCTGTCTCTTCCAGGGACTTTTATAGAGGAAAACCATGTAGTGAGGTGGGTCTAAGGTGGTG
>NDGM011061823.1:0-15892 GCA_002564305.1 Octomys mimax
GCCCATTTTTTGGATTGGATCTTTAAATTTGGGGTGTCTGGCTTTTCTTTTGGTTCTTTGTATGTTCTTGATAGTAATCCTTTGACTGAACAGCTGGCATACATTGTTTTCCTGTATTGTGCACTGTATTTTCACTTTGCCCATGGTTTCTTTAGCTTTGCAAAAGCTTTAATAAGAGATCCCAGTTGTTGATTATTTGTGACAGATCCTGTGGGATTGGCATTTACTCATAAAGTCTTCCCCTCTACCACTGTCTTCAAGAGTTTCATTTATCCAATCTTCCTGCAGATTTGTGTTTCTGTTTTAGTATTTAGATATTTGATCCATCATGAATTTAGTTTAGCATGTGAAAGATATGCGTCCTTACTCTCCAGCACGTTAGAGCCAGTTTTTCAACACCATGTATAACCTTCTTCTAGTGCATGTGTTTGGGATGTTGATCAAAGATAAGGCACCTGAATAAGTCTGAAGTTGTTTCTGCCTTTTCAAATCTGTCCCTTTGATCTTTAGGTCTATTTTTTGTTTTTGTTTTTGCCAGCACCACACTTTTTTTTTAAAATCACAGTAGCTTTGTATTCTAATTTCAACTCAGGGATCGAGATGCCCACTGCCTTGCCTTTGTTGCATAGAACTGCCTGTGCTGTTCTAGATCTCTTCTGGTTCCAAGTGAATTTTAGGGTTTCTCTACCTCTGTGAGATATGGCGTTTGCATTTTGATCAGAAATGCAATAAATCTGTATAAAAGTTGAGGAAGTATGACCACTTTTACTATATTGATGCTTCCTACCCAAAAGCAAAGGATCTCTTCATTTTCTGAGATCTTCAGTCTGCTTTTTCAGAGTACGATAGTTTTCTATGTAATTTTCTTTTACATCCTTCAATAGGTTGATTCCACGGTTTGGGATGCTAGTTTGAATGGTGCTGTTTTCCTGGTTTGTATCTCAGTAAGTTTGTTGTTCATGTACAATAAGGCTATTGATCTTTGAGTACTAGCTTTATATCCAGCTACACTACAGAATTTGTTTATTAAGCTAGAAGATTTTTAGTGATACTGTGGGGGCCTTCTGTGTAAAGCATCATGTCATCTACAACTAATGATAGTTTAATGTCTTCTTTTCTTATCTTTATTCCTTTTATTTCTTTCTCTTGTGTAATTGCTCCAGCTGAAGTTTCCAAGACTATGTTAATAAAAGTGGAGGAAGTGGGCATCCTTGTATTTCTCTCATTTGAAAATGAAAGCTTTCAGTTTTTGTCCATTTAGAATGATGTTCGTTATTGTTTTATCATAGGTAGCTTTTATTAGATTGAGATGAAGTCCATCTATTTCATTTTTTGTAGGGTTTTTTATCTTAAATGGGTTCTGGACTTTGCCAAAAGATTTTATGCCTCTATTGAGATGATCATCTGACTTTTGTCTTTGGCTTTGTTAATGTGGTGCATTACATTTATTGATTTGTGTATGTTGAACCATTTCTACTTTTACGGTTTGTATCTAGATGTCCCCCCAAAGCCTCATGCAGTCATGAGGGGTGGCTTCTTGAGTTTATGGTTAACGCATGGTCCAAAGCTGGCATTATGGGTGTGAATGCTACACCCACCCTGGGGTGGGAGCCTGCACACACTGTAAGGGGGTAAAGAGGCATGCTGGGGCTCCTCCTTCCTTTTTGCTCTTGTTCCATTTGCTGTTTTCTGCTGCCATTTGTCCTCTTTAAGCCAGCTATTTATGGCCTGAAACCTCCTCAAACTGTCAAACTGTGAGCTAAATGAACCTTTACTTCCTTAATTTTGGGCTTCAGGTATTTCATCTCAACAAGGAGAGAAAAGTACTAAAGACACCTGCATTCCTTGGATGAATCCCACTTGGCGATGGTGTATAATCATCTTGATGATTTGTTCCGTTCCGTTTGCAAGTATGTTACTGAGGATCTTTGCATCTATGTTCATTAGGGAGATTGGACTGTAATTCTCCTTCTTCCCTGAGTCTTTCTGTAGTTTTGTTATCAGGGCAATGCCTACTTCCAGGAATGAACTTGGAAGTACTACTTCCCTTCATTTCACTGAAGAGTTTGAGAAGTAGCAGCATTAGGTCTTCTCTAAATTCCTTGTACAAACAGTGAATCTGTCAGAACCTGCGAATTTCTATATTGTTAGGTTTTTAATTATATCTTTAATTTTATTGATCGTATTGGTTCATTTAGGATCTTCATGTCTTCTTGATTCAGCTTTGGTAATTCGTATGCACTGGGAATCTGTCCATTTTTTCTGCATTTTCCATCTTATTAGAATACACGTTCCCAGTGTAGGTACGGATACTCTCCTGGATTTCTGCAGGGACTGTTGTGATTTCACCCTTTTCATTCCTAATTACATGGATTTGGATCGTTTCTTTCCTTTTTTTTGGTAAAGTTGGTTGAGGGTCAATTTTATTAAATCTTTCAAAAAACCAACTCTTCAATTCACTGATTTTTTGTATTGTTTTCTTAGTCTCCAATGCATTAATTCATTCTCTAATCTTTATAATTTCTTTCCTTATATAGGCTTTTGGCTTAGCTTGCTCTTCTTTTTCTCGGAGTTTGAGGTTCACTATTAAGTTGTGTATTTGTGCTTGTTCTGTTTTCTTGATATGGGTATTCACTGCTATAAACTTCCCTCCTAGGACTGCTTTCATTGTGTTACATAAGTTCCAGTATATTGTATCATCATCATCATTTAATTGTAGAAATTGTAGAGTGCTATTTAATTCCCATTTGTTCATGAAACCTTGTAGTTTCCTTTGGCATTTATTTTCAATTTCATCGCATGATGGTCTGATAATATGCATGGCATAATTTGAGTTCACTTGCATTTACTTAAGCATGTTCTATGAGCTAGTTTATGGTCTATTTCGGAGAATGTCTTGTGTGCAGCAAAGAATGTATATTCTGGTGTCATGGGGTGGAATATTCTGTAGACTTCTATTAAGTCCTTTTGTTAAAAAAATTAGGGTCAGTTCTAATATAACATTGTTGACTTTTTTGTCTAGTTGATCTGTCTTTTTGTGACAGTGGTATACTGGGATCCCCCAGTACAATTGTATTAGTGCTTATTTGATCTTTCATGTCCGTTAATATTAGTTTTATATAATTGGATGCACTGGTATTTGTTGCACATATATTTATGGATGTTATATATTTATGGATGTTAATCTTCCTCTTGGATTATTTGATTTATAAGGATTTAATGATCTTCTTTGTGTCTCGGTGAGCCTTGACTTGAAATTCACGTTCTCTGCAAATAGAATAGCTACTCCTGCTTTTTTCTGAGTTCCTGTCACATGGAGTACTATTTTCCATTCTTTCACTTTCAGTCTGTGAATTTCTTTTTTAATTAAGTGTATTTCTTCTATGCAGCATATTGTTGGATCTTGCTTCTTGATCCATTCTGCCAGTCTGTCTTTGGATTGGTGAATTGAGACCATCAACATTGATGGTTATAACTGGTATGTATTGACTTATCCTGGTCATGTTATTTTTCTGTTGTTGGATTCCCCCTTTTTGCCTCACCCCACCCCATTTAATTGTTCGCCTTACCTGGAGGATTCCTTCTCTTGTGGGTTCATGAATTTATAATTCTTGTTATCTCTTTTTAGAATGTCCATCAGAACATTTTTTAAAATGTGTTTGCTACAGGGTCTCACCATGCAGCTCAGACTTGTAGTGATCCTTCTGTTTTCAGCCTCTCCAGTGCTAGCATTACAGGCATGTGCCACCATGCCCGGCTCAGTGTACTCAGGGGAGAGGCTGGCATGGCATGTGGTACTTGGGATCTAATCCCAGTCCCTGTGCTTGCCTAAGCAGGTGCTTAGTCCACTGAGCTATCTTGCCAGCCCCTTAAAAACATTTTTGGAGTGCTGATTTTGTGGTCATAAATTTCCTCAAATGCTTTTTGTCATGGAAGTATTTTATTTCTCCATTACTTTACTTTTGAAAGATTGTTTTGTGGGCTACATCAATCTGGGTTAAAGGCTGTTTTCCTTTAGACAGTGAAATACTTCACTCCAAATTCTCCTTAACTTGAGATTTGTGTTGAGAAGTCCACTGAGACTTTGATGGGTTTTCCTTTATAGTTCATCTATTTCTGTTCCCTAACAACTTTTAAGTTTATTATTATTTGTTGTACTGTGAAATGAACCCATGACTTTATACTTTCCAGGCAAGCACTGTGACACTGAGCTATATTCCCAGTCCTAAGATTTTGTTCTTGTGTTGAATTTCTGGAATCTTGACTATGATATGTCTGGGCCCAAATTTTTTTATTATGGTTAATTGGAGTTATATGTGCCTTGCTAACTGTATGTTAAAATTCTTTTTCTCTACCAGAACAACTTTATGCTGTGATTTCTGTGAACAGTTTTTCTATCATCTCTGCTATCACTGGCTTTTTCATTGACTCCAAGCAATCTTAAGTTTTTTTTCTTTGCCCATCCAGCAGCTGCTGGATTGATTTCTCACAGTCCCTTGCTATTTTTAAGAAATCTTTACTTTCATGATAGCTAATTGCAAGCCTGTCTTCTATATCTGAGATCTTGTCCTAAAAACAGTTTATTCTGCTTTGAAAACTTTCAGTGGAATTTTTATTCTCCTGGATGTCCACTTGAATCTTCCTTATGGATTCCAATTCTTCCCTATGCTGAGCATTCATGGCTTCTGTAATTGTTTTAAGCACCTCCACTTTTTTTGTCAATATCTTCACTACAGTCACTAAGAATTATTTTCACTATGGAAACCATCCCTGAAGTTATATGAAAAATTATTTCTGATTTTTTTTTTTTTGCTAGAGCCTCATTCAGTTGCTTTGTCGTTATCCCTTCAGAGAGGCTAGGTGAGTGGCTTTCAGACTGTCCCACCTAATTGCCCCCTGAGTTTGCCTTTTGTGAACTAGACATCCGGGTTTGCATCTTGTTTAAGTGTCTTCTCATATGCTTTTGTTTTAAGCTTAAGTTTATGAAGTTGAATTGCCTATGGTGGGTTGCTTTATTGCTAGTGTTTAGAAGCCTTAGACAGGAACTACTTCTCAGAGTTATCTTCCAAAGTATAACTGATTTTTGGGTTCCGAGTCTGTTGCAAGATCCTATGTGTGCAGTTTGTTGGGGATAAGAAGTTGCTGCCTATTTGGCTCAACCCTTGGTTCTTTGACACTGTGCCACAGTATTTTCTATGAGCCTTAGTCAATCTCAGTCTTGGAATACCAGGAAAAATAGCTGATGGCTTCCATAGTGAAAATAATTCTTAGTGACTGTAGTGAAGATACTGACAAAAAAAGTGGAGGGGCTTAAAACAATTATGGAAACTATGAGTGCTCAAGAATAGCTGTTCAGAACAGTTCTGTCACTTTTCAACCAAAGTGGTACCATTAGCAATAACAATAGCATTAAACATGGCCTAGAAAATGGCAAGCTGGGATAACCATTGATTTGCAACCTTTACCCATATGAACTAGATTTGTGGTTATTTAACAACATTTAAAATAAATAAGAAAGTTATATGCAGTATGTAAGTTTTAATTTGTCAAATTTTCACTCAGGAGTGAAAGTTTAAAAGGGCTTAGGGGAAGAAGAAGCAGGAAGAGGAGGAAGAGGAGGAGGGGGAGGAGGAAGGAGGGAGAAGGAGGGGGAGGAAGAGGAGAAGGAGGAACAGGAGGTGGATCAAGATATTATAAGTGAGGCTGGTGGACAAAAAGGGATTGAACTAATTTTGAAAAACTGGTGCAGAAGACTGGAGGGAAAAAAACAAAGGAAGAGCTAAAAAGAACAGAATAAGAACCACAAAGAGGCTGGAAACCACATTCACACTCCTATAAAAGGTCAAACAATGGAGAGAAAAAAAACCAAAATAAAAAAGCAAAATTAAACACACCCATACAAGGGAGAGAGAAAAAAGTCCATTTCCAGTTTAGTCTCCGCTATCACTGGTAAGCAGCATGTGAAGACAGGATGTAGATCCAGCAATCCGTAGCTTTTGGGGCAGCATGGATGATCTCAGTGAGCCTGACCTCGTGGCAGGACCAGACTTACTCAGCCTCCAGCCATCAGCACACCTTCACAGGCCTGAAGCCAGCTGGGAGCTGCTAGCTGGAGCCGCTAGCCACTGAGTTCTGAGCTCAACCCGCTCCTCTCAAGATGTCCTCCCGCCAGTTGTTCTCTCCCACGGGACAGCTGAGCCCTCAGCACTCACCATCGGCCAGTGCAGCCCTTCCCAACCTTTGCTCCCTCCACTGCTGCATCTCATGGTGGTGGCTGCTGTGGCCACTGGCAGTCGCCATGTGCCTACAGCTTGGAATCTCTCCTCTTCTCTCTCAGTGAGTCCCATCACAGAGAGAAGGCACTGCCAGCTTCCCCCTTCTTCACTGGTAAGAAGTTTATTTAGCTCACACGGCAGAGGCTTGCTGAGACGATCCACGCTACTCCACCAAAAAGCTAAGGCTTGCTGGAATAATTCAGCACAGATCTGCATTCTCCTCCACATGCTGCTGCTGTTCCCAGGGCATTTAGCTTGCAGTCCCTGGAGTTGTCTGTCCACCGGCTTCTAGTCATGCTTCACGTCCTTCCAGGACCCAGGAGGCCCACTTCCCTGTTCTTGTCTTCCTCACGTCGCTATATTCTAGCATCTGGATGTTGACACCCAGAAAGAGTCTTTCTGTGCTGCTTGCCACTCCAGCAGCTTGGTGCTCTTCCTCTAAATCTTATTATTTTTGTGCCACTGAGCCAGATCACTGGGCCCCTCTAAAGCTTATTGAAGACATAAGAAAATCACTCATTTTTCAGATGTGAGTTTTAATAGTTCATTCATTAAGTTCTCTAAGAAATAGATATCATGACCAGATTAGATATTCAAGAGATTTACTGGAAAAAACTTCCATGAAGGAAAAAAGAGAAGCCTGGGGAGACGGGGAAAGTTACAAAATTACCATGTAGGTCTAATGCTTATAGATCAGAAGAAGGAATGGAGAGTAGGTATGAAATAAAGTAGAGTTCTACAGCAGCTTCAAGAAAGCTAGTGGGGAAATTCTGAGCCTAAAAATCATCCATCAGAGGGCCTTCTCATCTGTCAGGAACTCGTTCCTCAGTACTTCGCTGCTCTCAGCTTGGGGTGAGACTAGCTCTTGCAAATGTGCGTTTCCTCCCTAGTCAGACTGAGACCTGAGTTTCAGAGTCCCAGACAGAGCCCGTGGTGAGGGATAATCTGTTCCTTCAGCTGGAGGGCTGGGTTCCTGAGATCCTGCACACCACATTTTCATAGTGGCCAAAGCAACTGGAATCTCTCGGGGCAGTAGAAATGGTGCTTGTTACCTCGGTTATTTTTCTGTCATTGCTGGGACAAAATACCCAGCAACAAAATGAAGGACAGAAAGATTTATTTAGCTCACAGTTAGTGGAGGTTTCAGTCCATACTCAGCTGGCTCCAAGGCAGAGTGGCACATGGCAGAGGGAAACCATTCATGGTAGTGGAAGACAGCAAAGAGCAAAGGGAGGAAGAGCAGCTGAGGAGGCGAGCCAGCCTCTTTCCCCTCCTGACATCTGTATGTGGATTATCTGCCCCAGGGCATGTGTAGCACTCATACCCAGAATCCCAGCATGGGATCATGAATCAATCACAAACTCTGGAAGCTGCCCCAATGACTGGTAGAGGTTTCAGGACGACACCTAGACACAAACCATAACAACATAGCACCCAAACATATTTTGAGCACATGAAATGTTATCTAAATAATGAGACAATAGATTGTGTATGGGAATCTTACATTCATTCAAAGTTACTCAGTCTTAGGTAAGCTTCACTTGTTAATTCTCATATTTTAGAGGAAACTGAAATATTCAAATGAGTAAAATTAAAATACTGCAGTAAAGCTTGGCCACAAATAGGCTTCAGAGAAAAAGCAAAGATTCTTTAATACAAAGTTTCTGATGAGTAGATATTTTACTAAGGCCATAGTTTTTTAATCTTCAAGGTTAAATTCAAATAGCTTCTTCAAAAGAATCAAATTTAACAAACTGTTGATGCTGCATATCTTGTGACAAAGAACATGTGAAAGTTTTTTTTTTTTTTGGTATGGAATAGAGCATATCTAATTTATAGGGGTTTAAATGACAAGCCTTTTCTAAATTCCAGCAGGCTCTTAAAATTTGCATTCTTATAAATAAACCAGTGTCTCTTAAAAGAACCCTTAAGTCTAATAAATAAATAAAACCTAGCAGTTATTTCATATGGTAGTTTTTCTGCCAGGATAAAATCATTCAAGATAATGTATGGTATAACTTCTGGAAGTAATGCTATTAAAAATTATATGGAATGGTTCTCTGCTCAGTATCTTTGGGCATTTCCCCCTTGGTTTCATCTTCCTACTGAAAAAAAAAATGTTTCCAGCCTCTCTCTCCCTCCCGAGTCATTGCTTTCCTGAAGGTAACTTGAGGTGGTGAAGTGCTGGAAGCAGAGGTTCCCTCCCTGGTTGAAGCCAAAGCCGAGTTTCAGAGTCCAGTCTTTTCTGGAGAACTGATTTCCCAAGTCTGTCTTAAAGGCTACAAAGTTGGATGAACGTAGGCCCTTGTGTCCCTTTTGGTCCCACACAAGTGTATTTCTCATATGTACTGGATATTTGCTCACATACTGCTTTTTCCTTGAGTCTCATATAATAAATGAGAAGGATTTGAGGGGAACTAGATCACTCTTTTGCTCTTTTTTAATTCATGTCTGTACAGTAGTTTCACTCCAGAGCTTTTATTCTGGGTTTATTTTATCAGCCTTTTAACATCACAGTATGTGCTTAGCATAAGAAGACATAAGATAGTGTTGCATTTATTTTCTTAATCTCACTGCCCATAGATAGCTTCTTTTAATCAGTTCTGCTTTTTATTCTTATGGTGGGTTTATGTCCAAAACTGGTATGTGCTTACTTTGCCTTCTTAATTAGAAGTTTTAGAAAGTATCTATTGGTTCCCCACTATGAAATGCATCTAATAATAACATAGCATTATATTGATTAATTGCTCTCCTTTTTATTTTGATGGTTGTTATGTTGTAATTGTAACTCCCTATGAGTCCAGGCTGGCCTTGACCTCACTAACTTGATAGCTTGGGCTAGCCTTGAACTTGCAATAGTCCTCTGTCCTTGGACTCCTGAGTGGTGGGATAACAGTCACTTGTCACCATACTAGTTCTACATATTATTTTTCTAATCAATGTTCCTTTTTTTATTTCTTGTTTCATAAATTTCAATGAAATTCTTAAATTCCCTATATGAAAATTTTTATCCTCCTAAAATATCTTCCACGTTTTCTTCTGTTTCCTTGACTGCTTCCTCAGTCGCACCTACTTTTACGTCGTCAGGATTCTGCGTAGTTAGGCTGTACGGAGTCTTAGCCAAGGCACGCAGGCTTGGTCCGTCAGTTGAGTCTAAAACTCAAAATTCAAATACACTAGGATTAATGTGACTGTGTTGATTTCAGTCATGGGTGAACTGGCTATTAAGATTATATTTCTTTTTCTATAGCAACATTCTCATGAAAGACATTTATATCACCAAGTTCAAATTGTTTACTTTATTTTCTTAAAATGGTGCCAATTTACATGTGGTTCATATCTAACTTTTGTAAAATTTCTATATTTTTGTACAGATTTTTCCTTCATTATTTTCTTATTGACAATAGAATCATATGTTTATCGTAGTCTGACATTTTTCATGTCCTCAATTCTAAAACTCATTGCAAATTGTTGCTCACTTTGGTCTATTGACTTCCCTCTTGGATTCATTTTGAGGTCAAATGATGAAACAATTAACGTAACACCATCAGTGGCCAATCAGTGCAGGTCTCGCTTATAAACAGCCAACTGGGGCATCCCCGTGTCTGCGCACTTACAGCACTGCTTACTTCAGTCTCGGTGACCAGGGAGCCGAAAGCACCCACCCGGCCCCCTCAGGCTCCTCCCCTCTGTTGGGGCAGCTGACCGAATCGGCTCCTAGGAGTCCTGCTTCGCCTTCATTTCCAAGCATACATCTTCAGATTCTTCAGGAAATTTGAATATTGATTTTTCAAACAAAGACTTTATTTTAACTTCTGCATTGATAATTTGGCTCAAAATGAAATTCCAGGTTGAAAACACTATTTTCTGGGTATTTAAAAATTATTACTCCATTGGCTTTTGGCCACCGGTACTGCTGATGAAAACAGTCTGATGCTTTCAGAATTCCTGTTTATTCTAGATTGTGTGTGTGTGTGTGTGTGTGTGTGTGTGTGTGTTTTGACTCTTTTCAATCTTCATTTTCCTGTATTACCTACAGAATCACAGGTGTGTCTTGGTGCTAACACTTTTTCATCTTATCGGACCTTGAAATCTAAATATTGATTTTCTTCTTTCTTTGTAGAAAATTTTCTATTTTATTTGTGATGATCGTTGACTCTGTGTGTTTCCTACTCTTTGTACTTATATTTACCTTAGATGTTCTCTGTCGCGTCTCTGTATTATTCATCTCTTCTCTCCTGTGAGCATGTGATTATATATATATATATATATATATATATATATATATATGACTGTATATATGCATGTATTACGTATACACATATGGTTAGATTTTTTTTTTATTTAAAAAGGAAAATGTGGGCTGAGGAGATAGCTCTGCGGTCTAAGCACCTGCCTAGCAAATGCAAGGACCTAGGTTCAATCCCCTGTACTGCACACCATGCTGGCCTCAGAAACTGAGCTTGGTGGCAGATGCCTGTAATCTTAGTGCTGGGGAGGTTGAGACAGGAGGACAGTATGAGTCCAAACTGCATAGTAAGACCTTGTACTAAGGAAATAAATAGATTTAAAAAAAAAAATTTTTAAGGAAAATGCATTTATTTGCTGTTATTTATTCTTTATGTTGATGGTTTTATTTGAGAATTTTTAGGATAAATTAAAAGTTTTGAACCATTTTAAAATATTTAAGAGTTGTGAAATTTTCATGTTTTTGGTATAGGACTATGAGAAAATAAACTAATTTTAAATTAAAAGTTCCCTCTACACTGTTTTCTGCAACTAGGTATTAGGTTGGACTTGTGTACTTGGTTAAGTGATGCAATAGATTAAAATTAATTATATATTACATATTAAATTGTATTAATTTTACATTATATTTATAAATTAAAACTTAAAATGTATGTAGTGATTTATAAAATATATTTACATTATATCTACATATATTAAACTTAAAATGTCATGATGAGTTTTCTGTTTGAGACAAGATAAGAAACTTGGGGGCTGAAATTATTTAGAATGCTCCTTGGCAGAGAAGGTATTGGATTAAATGCCAGGTTGAATCCAACACATGTTTTTCTGGGAGTCAATTTGGGAATTACCGGGATTATTCACAAGCAGGGTGCTGGATTGCATATTGCTTCATTTATAGAGTAAAGGCAAAAGGCTGGACTGAGAGAGGGTGTGGTGGTACATGCCTGTAATCCCAGCTCTTGGGAGGCTGTAAAAAGGCAGATCACTAAGAGTCCAATTTAAGCAGTGAGACTCTGTAGACCTTGTACTAAATACATTTTTTAAAAAGTAAAGGCAGCTTCAATATGTTAGGTAGTGGGGTGGGAAGCAAAGCCCGGAGACTGAGGCAGTGAGAAAGCTCAGATTTTATTCACCTGCGTACAGGCAGGCTGACCTCAGGGTGATAGCGAGGCAGAGCAGAAGGGGACCATATATATATATATATATATATATATATATATATATATATATGGTTTTTGGATTGGGGTTGGAATTTCAAAGAACTTGGACAAACTTTTTGAAGTCAAAGCCCCATGGCACACAAATTCAGCTGCGCCGGAAGCCTTCGGGTCCAGCCCTGAATTTTATTGCTTACAGAGCAGGCCATGGTCACTGGTGGGCTTCCTATTGAGTATAACAGCATGAAGTTCCCTCTCAGGTCGCTCTCAGGCAGGGCTTGACATACTTTAATTTATCACATTTTTTTTTTTTTTTTTTAGTGTGGTAATGTTCCATAAACCCCTTTGGTTTATTTATTAAAAGACAATCATAGAAGTTGCTAAGGAGATAATCGCCAAAACCATTTCAGACTTCTGCTTGTTGCCAGCCCTTGCCTGCATTAGCTCTCCTGCTGAGTCTTCGTGCAGAGGCTTTGTGCCAGCCGATCTCGATCAGTACCCTCAAGTCTGCGAGCTGCTGGGTGTATTTCTGCCATGAGTGAATACGGAGTAAATAGATCAACAGCGACCTTCCAATGCAGGCTCCCCAGAGTTTGGAAATGACGTCACCATTTCTGTTGCTGATGGTAGGCGAGATATTTCTATCACGGTTCTTCCTGTGCGCTATGGCGTGACCCACCAAAGGCAGGCCTCCTAGGTTCCTTGTGTCTCTGCCTGAGCACTGTGGCCTGAGAGAAAGCCTTCTGAAGCCCATCCCACCGTCTAATGCCAGTCCACCCATTGGCTCCATCTAGCTCCAGGTTCTAAGCTTTATGTTGTGGCCCTCATTCTAACCTGAAATAGAACTATTCCTAAATGGGATGGATTAAAACAGGAAGGAAAAGGCCTAACAGAATGAACTCTAACTTCCTGGTAGCTATCAATAGGTTTATTTGTGTACTGACTTAAAATGGAAAATTGGGAATTTTGTACTTGCAGAATAAATATAAGATTCGGTATAAATCCAATATCAATTAATTGGTCACAGATTGTGATGGATTGATAACCAGAGGTCACTTGTAACCCCCAGCTCAACTGAAGCAGCATAGTGCTGGGTGTGGGAGGCCCACCTGAGGATTATTGCAGGCAGCACAAGGGGCAGATCTGGCATAGAAGGAGGGTGGCTGTTGGGAGCTGGTAGAAGGGTTTGAGAAGCTGTTGGGGAGTCGTTGTTTCTCTCAGACAGTTCTGCAGGAGGATCTTGTCAAGTTGGTTTTCCTGGTGAACTCGGCTGTTCTCGTCAGAGGGGAGCCAAGAATATCACTCTTGCTGAGCGTGGCTGTCTTTCGTTTTGGGGGAGCTCTGGTCCTCGCCTTGAGCATTGCCTCCTGGTTCCAAGGGGAAGATGGTGCATGGTCTGGTCTCCTGGAGAAGCTTTTCACATTGGCTTTCCTGGTGGGAACTCAGGTTTTCTCACTGCTGAAGGGGCTCGGGACCTCGCGACTGCTGAGGATGGCTGGGGTACTTTTCAGGGAGCTCTCGTCCTTATTATGAGCATCGCTTCCTGGCTCCAGCGCAGGTCCCTCAGCCTGCTGGCGCAGACTTTCTAGCTTCCACCCTTGACCTTTGGGCCTTCCCAGCAGAGATCTCATGGCTCAGTCCTGCATGAGACATTGTTGTGGGTTCTGGGTCTTCAGCTGGACTCGAGCAGGACATTGTTATGGGATCCAGCCCTCAGCTGGACTCTTCAGTCTTTAGTGTGTGGACAGATTTCCTGCACTCTCATTTTGTATATGAGTCTTTGGGTGACTATTATCATCTTATAAAATGTCTGTGCTGTATTGTTCCCCTTGCAGCACGATGACACAGACAGTTCTTAAAGCCTAATTTGTATCTCAGTCATTACTGCCAATACATATAAAATATTTCATATATTTTAAATTTTGTGGTATATTTGGGAGACCTTGGCTTTTCCCCAAAATTGAGTTCCATAGTGTTAAACACTATAGGAAAATATAAATGAAATTGAGATTCAATTTTTATGACTCTTTAGAATAACATGAAGTATAAGGAATAAGTAATATTACCTCTTTCTAGAGATTATGCTTAACAACTTGAGAAGAACAGAAGAAAGCAACACGAACTCCAATCCAGGCTCACAGAGTACAATTTACTCTGCTGAAGTCTAGCATTTAAACTTGTGCTTTTCTAGATTTTGGGTCACGTGGTTGTGGACGCCGCCTCATAGCAAAGATGAACAGCTAAACAGCCTGATGCACCTTTTTACAAAAATAAAACTAAATGAGGTTCCTTTTATGATTGTTGTTTTCATTTATGTTAGCCTTCTCCCTTTCAAAGGCTTGTGTTCACACAAGGGCAATTGAGAGCTAAAAAATGCAGGAAGGAATAGTGGAATACAGCAGAAGTGAGTGCGGAATTCTTTTGGTAAGAATAAGATGGATTTTAATATATTAAAATAATGTCTCTACAGGCAGTCAGCAATTCTAATTGTGGCGTTTGACATTCAGGCTTAACCCACTAACTCTCAAGCTTATTAAAGATGGCAGCAGCAACAGTGGCAGCACAGAAGCTGGTCAAACATTCTTGGAAGCACCTAGAGCTTCATGGTCAACCCTGAAATGGTGGCTATTTTAGAAATTTTACTTTCGCGTAGAATCCACGGGTGTAGAATCAATAGCCCACAAATAATGCTCGCGATCGCAGACACTCCTTGCCTACATGTCAAAGATTCCAAATAGGAAAAGAGCCTTCATGTGCTGTTTTGCCTTTGTTCTCTTCTCGCTCTGGGTGTGTGGTGTTCCTCACCCTCACCCAGTGGGATTAGCAAGAGAATTAACAATAAAGAATAAATGTCAGCCTTTGCTGCTAAAAAAAGAGGAAACGCATCAAAGAGACTGTGAGGAGGCTGTGAGAGGCCACCGTCACTGTGCCATTTATGAAGGTGTTTGCTGCAGATTCCCTGAAGCAGGTGTGTAAGGCCAATGGGAGCTATTTATACTTTAGCTTCCAGATCTAAATGCATCCGAGAGCCACCCCTAAATGCTAAATCCTTAATTATCCAGATGCCATGAGAAAATGATGAATGCTCAGTGGCGTAGATGTGGCTGCAGGTATAAAGAGGGTGGTCTAATGTGCAGTGGCAATTTTTTCTTCCTGTTTGGATGATTAAACCTGAGGACCTCGTATGTGTTTCTCAGCCCCAGCCCCATGCTTTGCAGCATGTCTGACAAGCGAGTCAGCTCACTCCTGCCACCGATGGTGAGCTATCCTACGATGCCGAAGCCTTCTGCTCAGGACGTAGGAGCCTTCCAAGGAGACTGAAGTAAACTGAAGCTGACAGGATCTTGTCACACACACCCATTAATGAACACCACTGAGGGTTGCATGCTTCCCATTCATTGCTTTTCTCTAATCTGGAGCTGATTTTCCACAGATTATGCACCTCTGCATATTATATTGTATGAATATTTGTTGTAGTTGCACATTTAGAGATGCAAACAGGATTGTATAATAAATAGGTGAAAGTAAATTGTAAAGTCATCCACTTAGGGTGAATATTTCGATGCAGTGAGTACCTTTACAAATGTGCTGTTGTTTCCTTATTGGTCATTGGTTTCTTGGTCTGCAAAGGCTTGGTTTGCAGATTAATATTAATTCCTGGTTATTGCTGTGATTCTTTATGAAATCCATAACCTCCTGTATGCCAGTTCCAAAGATTTTGTCAAGAAAAATGTAAATCTCATTAAATTTACGAAAGATAGCATTACTCTTTTCAGGCCAACAAGGATTTGGGACAGTAAAATAAAACTAAATGTTGTATCTATCACATGCAGGAAAGACACTTTTACATTTATAAGAATTCTGAAAATCATGCACAAAGGTGTATGGCTGTTTGCAGCTGCATTTGGTTTTCTGAGGCATTCTGGAGATTCCTTTCTCTTGCACATGTAGAGTCCGTACTGATACAAAGGAAACATACATTTGTTTATTGATAGCCAGGACAATATATTGTACTAATTGCAGAGACTAAAGCCTGACCAAATTCTGCACAGTATATATGCAGTTTTACACAAAGTATCATAAATTATTTATCATCACTTAAGATATTTTCTGCTCTCAATAACAAAAAATGAAATAGCAATAATACACTTGTCTTAGCTACTCTTCTCTCGTTGCTGGGACAAATACCCGACACTCAAAATGAAGGAA
>NDGM011061832.1:0-12695 GCA_002564305.1 Octomys mimax
ATCAGTTGTGAAACTGTCTCATTGATATTTGTTTCTCAATAAAAAAAAGAAAAAATAAATAAAAAAAAAAAGAAAAAAACTGGAAGAACTGAATCTGCCATTGAGAAATGGTACCCAGTTAAAGGAAAATGTGAGTCACAAGGGGCACAGTTTTGGAACATGCATCTCTCTCTAGCACTCTGACTTTGTACAGTGTTTCGCAGTGGCCATGAAGTTGGCAGCCTTGCTCTGCCAAGCCCTTCCTCCATGATGTTCCTGCACTGGAGTCAAGTGCTTGTGCTTATAGTCCATTAAGCACAAGAACCACAAAACCTTTTCTTCCTTATATTTTAGATGAAGATATTCTGTTACATGAATAAGAAAACTGACTAATACAGAAAACTGATACCATAAGTGGGATGCTCACTGTGACTATACCTGATTATATGGTTTAGAAACACTTGGAACTTGTTTGCAAGAGTCAGGAGTTTTGAGACACAGGCTACAGGAACTCTTGAAATCTGTAAGCAGAAACTGATACTAGTTATAGGAGAAGCTCAGAGCTGGTAGGACTAAGAAATGTGAGGCTCATAGGGGAAAAGATGGAAATGGACAATCTGTTGGGAACTTAATTAGTAACTATGTATGTTATACTGCACCAAAAAATATATATATATATTTGGTCAATATTCTAATAGTTTCTATAAAACTTATATGTGCTATAGAATTTATATGAAGCTGAATTGAAAGGCAAAAGACTAAATGACCCAGTGGAGAAAATTTAAGACAGCCCCAAAATTTAGAATAAGGCAGATATTGTTAACTTTTGATAGCCAAATTTATAGTGAAAATCAGGAGTAAAAATGACAGCACAAAGATTTGAGAATATAATTTTTGCAAAAGAAAATCTACATACGAAGTTTAGACAAAAAGAGATATGGCAGCTGGAGAGAATGGTAGTGTTAAAAAGAAGTCAAGTATATTCAATGAGGGTAAGAAGAAAGATGTCTTGATGACGTCTCAGTATCAGCAAGATCCCACTATGTGTGAGCCAAACATCCCAAAAGTACAAACCTTTTTTTAGTGCTTAAGTCTAGAATCTTTCTCAAATCTCATGTGCTCAGAGTGGAGCTTTTGGAAGTTGACTGAACCTTATGTACACTGTACTCATCATGGATTGAACCTATGATGAGTTCAGAGTTAAGTGTACTGTTAAGGAATTGGGCCTAATTAGAAGAGGTACATCACAGGAGAAATGCCTTCAAACAGTATATTTGGGTCTTTAGCTCTTCCCTTTCCTCTGTTCCCTGGCTGCCAGGAATTAAGTAGCTATCATCTGCTGTGCCTGTCCACCATATTTCTGCCTTGAAGTCAAATATCCATTGACTAAACTATCTGAAACTGTGAACCAAATTAAATTTCTTCTTTAACTTGTGTCAGATATTCTGCCCACCAATTGGAAAACTGATGAGAAGATTAAATTGGTCATGGTGATCAAAACTCTGACTATGTTTGGCCACATTTTAGAAGTCTTTGGAACACTTTGATGGTAGCAATTTGGAGGTGTGAAATTTGGAGGTGTGGTCTTGCTCAGTCCTCAGTGAAGTAAATGGACCTTGATGAGTGATTCTCCTCAGAGCTCTGAAAACCATGATGGTTATAAAAATGAGAACAGTAAAGACCATGTTAAAAAGAAGGCTTCAGTTTGAAAGAAATGTTCTATTTGAAGTATTATTAGACATCTTGTGTTACACAATGGCAGAAATTTGTCTCATTTTTGTCCACTTTCTAAGACTGTGCAGGAAACTGAGATTCAGATTAATAAACAGTTGATCTCAGGAAGGAATGCTAAAGATAACCAACATTCAAGGGGCATCATGGCTACTGCTGGTTACTTTTATCCCAATTCATAGTGATAAACAGAAACAATGGGCACAACAAAAAAAAATTGGCCCAAAGAATCCATACATAAAGTTGGGGCAAAAGTAGATATATTTGCTGAAGAAATCTGAATAGCTAACATGAATCCACGTACTGCATATGCAGACAGTAGGAAAGATGTCTTGAGGGCATCTAGGAAAAAGATCAGAAACCATCCTTCACAGGCTCAAGGATATTAAAGGGTAAACTTCACTGCCAGACTCACTCTGCATTGAAAACAGAGCGCCAGTGAATCCTGCTTAGTCAAGACCATCGAGGAAAATGTTTTCCTGAGTTCTGCTTTCTATGCACTCAAATGCCTCATGTTCAAAGGAGCCAGGTGACTACATGAGCTGATAGAACACTTTGTTATCTTCATGCGCTGATGGCTTATTGAGCATCCAGAAGGTACAATTTGTGTTGTCATGGAAGCTTCCACCCAGATTCAGAGATAGCCAAACAATATGTCCCTGAAAGGCAAAGCATGAATTTTTGATAATGAGACCAGTGGTCTATTGGAGATCCTAGGGAATTTGATATGCTAAGAATGTGGGGTATCTTCTAAAGAAAATCAAAGGCAGTGATTTTTACCAGTCCAAGAAAGAGGCCATATAAGGGGGTCCAAGCAAGAGGGCAAATAAGGGAGTTCCTCAGAATTTACTTCTGCCTTTAGTCTTGCACATAAAGCTATAGAATATAATGTGCATCATGCTGGCTTTAAGTCTTATTTTAGTGTGATTCTTTTTTTATTTTTTATTTATTTAAGTGTGTGTCTGTGTGTGTGTGTGTGTGTGTGTGTGTGTGTGTGTGTGGCCAGCTCAGCCCACAGGGGGCGAGGCTGGCTGACATGTGGTAATGGGGGATTGAACCGTGGTCCCTGTGCCTTGCTAAGCTTGTTCTAAGTAGGTGCTTTAGACCACTGAGCCATCTCACCAGCCCATGATTCTCTTTTTTTTTACACCTATTTGTCCCTTTGAAATCTCTACCTTTTTTCTCTATATAGATGCATATTAGAAATGTTTAGCTTTCTTTTGAATTTTTACAGGCACTCTCACCAAAGAGATAGCCTTGCAGCTCAGCAAGAATTTGTACGTGGAGTTTTCAGCAGGGCTCAAATCAGTGGGACTTTGCTTACTTTTAAAAATGGATGGAATATATTTCTTTCTTTTTAAGTATAACTAATTAATTTTATTGGTACACGTTTGGCATACACAATGATCACATTCATCATAGGGAATTTATACCTGTATATAATACATCTTATTTTCTCTTTCATTCTCCTGCCTTCCTTCCAATCTTTCTATACAATGAGATGGGCATAAGCCAGTTAGGGATCATGTGTTGAATGATTCAGGCCTAGAATTTCCCTCAAAAGTCTGAATTACTCATAGGTGAAGTGAATACTTATTGACAGTGGTCAAAGGTGGAGCTTTAGGATGGTAACTAGATTACAGAGCCAATATGATCATGAGTGGAAAGATTACTCCCCTGGGGAGTTCAGAGCTTCAATGTGCTTTTAGGAGAGTGAGTACTCTAACTGGCAGAGCTATCTCAGTGGGTGTACGCCATTGGTGAGGTTGTATCACTGCCTAGCTAACTCTCCTCTCCTCCTGACTTCCATAAAGTAAGTAGTTTTCCTCCATAAAACACTTCTTCCATCATGTTTCATTTATTTATTATTTATTATTTTATTTTGTTTTTTTCTATGTATCTAGTCTACAGGGTCTGACCACATAGATCAGACTCAGTGATTCTCCTGTTTTTAGCCTCCCAAGCACTGGAATTACAGGTGTGCCACCATACCCAGTCTCAATCGCAGACTCAGTGCATTCCAGGGGTGGGGCCAGCACAGCATACTGGAAAATGAATCCAGGTACCTGCATCTGCTTAAGCAGGCATTTTAATCCACTTAGCTATTTGAGCGGCCCTCATGGTGTTTCTGCCTTGGGACTATCAGACTATAGATTGAATCTCCTGAAATCAAATCTCTCCTTCATTAGGTGGGTATTAGGTATTGTGTCCATTAATGAAGCAGCTCACAAATCCACACTTTATTTGAGAAGAGAATCCTTGGGGGCCCTGATTTAGAAGGACTTTCTAAGGAATTGGTTCTCTGAAATTCATTTTACTATGCACAGTATCCAGGCACACAGAAGCCACTGCAACTAGGGGTGTTGGCTGATGTTTGAACTGGCAGTAGGTTCTGGATTGTCAACAGGATGCTGGTTTATCAGAGCATTAAAGAGCTGTGTAGTTATGGTGGCCTTTACCCCAATTTCAATAGGCCTGGGAGGCCAAGAAATACTCCTCTGAGTTGTAGTTCTGAGAAGCTGTGGGATAAGAGACAATGATGTAGTACAAAGTACAAGAAGTTGAAAACAGCAGGAATGTGGAAATTTTGCTGAGAAAATCTATTGGCAATAAATGGAGCCAGCCCGAGAGAGGAGGCAATGAGGGTTTCATGTGCAAACAAAATGGCTGCTTGCATCTTCTTACGCCTGATTCTGGGCTTGGAGCTACAGGACTTCATATTTACCCTGCTTGATTTTGGCGTTAGCTGTCCATTTCTATTTTCTTTTTCTTTTCCTTTTTTTAAACTGAAATTTATTGGTACATTTAAAATTTATATGATGATAGCTTTTATCACATGGAATTTGTACTTGCACATAATACATCTTTATTCTTCTTTTTTACCCATTTACCTCCCCTCCCTTCAATCACTTTTCCTCTCCTTATTTACAAAATATTTCTTTCCATTTGTTCCTTTTATTCTTTTCCCTTTCTCTCTTCCCCCTTCATAATTCTTTTGCCCATTTTAACATTTCTGAAAGTGTAAATATGGACCAAAATATTGGTCTTTGTTGTCCATATTTTTATTGAATATGAATGCTTATCTGTGCCATTTTATCTTGGAAATATGCAACTCATTTTTGATTTCACAAAGCTAAGCATTTGCCACAAGTCTCAGAGGAGAGACACTTTTGAGCAGTGTTGGAACTGCTAAGAATTTGGGCAAGATGTTACTGAGCTTTTGTCTGAACATGGAAATATAGTTATATCATGTTTGGTGGAATTATGACCCTATTACTGTGTTTGTTTGGAGACTAGATATGGTTTAAGGGTATGGGATTAGGTGTCAAGTTGATAAGGAGTGGATTTGTGCCAGTGGTTTTTAATTATAAACCTGACTGTTTATAACACTCTTAGGAAGATGATTGGATCATGGAAGTGCTATATGCATCAGTGGTTTAAACGCCTGATACATACTGATGAATGTGCTGTTAGGAGGTAAGGATGAATTGAAAAAGGCAAGTCACTGCGTGTGTGCATTGAGAGAGTAGTGCTCACAGGGGCACACCTCTGTTTCCTGCTTTGAAGCCACCATGCAGTGAGTAGCTTTCTACCTTCCTCTTCTGCAGCTGCCTCAAAACTAGTGAGCCATAAACTGAGACCTCTGAAGACATAAGTCAAATAAACCGTAAATTGTATATTTACCACCCTGTTGCACCAGTGAGTGGTATTTTTTCAAATAATTGGGAAGTTATGAAAAATACAGACGACAGAGAACAGTTCACTAATGGGAACATAGTTCCTTCATGTACAGTATATAAAAAAATACAAGTGAACCAATTCCTGAGTTTTGGAATCAGTTATGTGATTAAAGTGCTTTGACAATCTGACTACATGAAGAGGCTTCTCAACAGGTGTATGATCATATCAGCAGATTTAATCCTTTTTGGGTTAATCAAAGGGGGTGCCAGAAATTAATTTAAGAAGAAACTCTCGTATATCTGACATTTCTGGGTATGACAAACAAGGCAAATAGGACCCCATACTGAGATGCTTCTGAAATCTATGCTGTCAGGAGCTGTCTGCATTATATAAGACTAACTCACATGAGGATTCCTGTGACTCTACAAGTAGAGAAAAAAATAAAGTTAGATATAAGATTAATATAAGTCTGATGAATATTGGAGTAAAGATTGTGCATGCTGGAGTTAGCTGGTTTTGAAACAAAAGAGTTTTGTCTTTTGCCTAGGCCTTAAGTGTGACACAGTACTGGAAATTCTGCTGCATCCAAAATTTCCTTTTGATCACATTGAATATATATATATTAACATTTTACCAAAGGGCTCTACCTATGGTTATCAAGCAATCTGCTACATGTTTCAGATTGATTTCCTTTGCTCAAGCCTGGTTGGTATTTCTTTAACTACACAGAGATCTACAGCCTGATCTTCTGATCCTTATCAGTAATGTTAGTAAATCCTATGATTTTTCCCATCTCAGTGTCCCCTGTGGTAGGAGAACCAGCAGGAGTAAAATAGAAATGATGCCAGTAGCCAACTTCAAGTCACAAGCTGATGTGCATAGAGCCAGTTTTGCCTCTTAAGTCAGAAATTCAAGTGATAGCAAATACCCAGATATCCAGGGCTAAACCACAACAGCAACACTGGAAGATGAAATGTGAAGCTTCTAGCTTCACCAAATTATTTTCTATTGTTTACCAGATACCATGTTTAGTTCTAGAGATTTCCACATTTATTTTTCCATGTTTTACTTTGTTGTATAAGATTTACATATTATTGCAATCATTATTGCACCTGGGAACAGTTTAGTGGTGAACTGGAACTATAGAAAGAATCTCAGTGTATAGCAAATATGGTAGAGTTAGTTAAATTTCACTGCCTTCTAAAGATTAGTTCTATAATTAAACTGTTTTGTCAGTCTGACTACATAAACAAACTTCTCAATAGGTGTATGGGTCATATCAGTAGATTAATCCTTTTGTTTTTCCTTTACCAGGGATGAAACTCCAGACCTTGTACTTGCCAGGCAGGCACTTGTACCACTGAGGTCTCTCCCGGACCCCATTATTTCATTTCTGCTCAGAACGAAACATTATAAGTAAGTAGGACCCAGTTTAAGGCAGACCAGTGGGATATATCTCTTTGGAGAATATATCTTTAGTGGATGTGTTTATTCTTTGCTCTGTTTCGTTGCTGCCATGAAGTAAGAAAATTTGTTCTACCATGCCTTTGCACTGCAACTTTTCTGCCTGAGAGCCCACCAGCCACAATCTGAAACTGAGAGCCAAATTCCACCTCTCTCCCTTTAAGTTGTGGGTATCAGACTTTGTTCCAGAAACAGAAAAGTCTGCCAAAACAAGGTATTTTAATTAATTATGTAACCTAAAGATAGAAGGGTTTTTCTGGGGTGTTAGATGCCTGGTGACCATGTATAGTTGATAAAGTGTGTTTTGTAGCACAAGAATTCCATAATCTCATGAGAAAAGTAGTTGTGCTGCGGTTTAGCAAACTTCCTGCGAAGAAAAATGAGAATTTTTTTAACAGTTTCCCAAAAAAGCTCTGAGGAAACATTTTATTGTGGATATCACTTCTAAACCTCATTCTTAAATATATAATCATTTTCAAGGTATTTCTACATAGGTGTCAAATAGATACCTCAAATTCAAAATGTCCAAAATTGTATTTCTCATTTTCATGGCTTGTAACTATTCCTTGCAAAGTCTTCCCCTATCTCAGTTACACTAAGTTTGCTTCTTAACCCACAAAATGTCAAGGCTTTTACCATCTTCCAAGCATGTGCCCAAACTTTCTCACTTTTATCAAGCACGGAGATGACAGGTGAGATGGGAGCTTTTGGTACAGTAGGGGACATGACTGGCAGCTTGGCCTTCTCTAAAATAATGTAGACAAGTGTCAAAGCAACAAGAAACAAGACTCAGGCAGGCTGGCCAGCTGTGGCTTTTGATTTACAGTGAGAACCATCATAAGTTTTTATAACGTGTCACCAGTGTGGTCTCAGTCAATGGTGTTAATCTTGGGTGACAAGTCATGAATGATAAGTAGCTGTAGCTCTGAAGTTTCCCCTATCATACATTTGACAGGGCTTGAAACCCTGACTTGAGATAAAGTACCCAATGCTTGTTTACTGACTAAAGAAGACCAAACCTTGCAACATGGTTAATAAGAGAAATTTCAAAATTTTCTCAGTGCATATCCATTCACACAAATGAATCAATCTTTGTAATTGAAGAGAATAAAAATCATCTACTTGTCACTGTTCAAGGAACAAAGAGTTAATATAAATTCACGTTTGCTCAAATATTTCATAGGGATAATTTTCTAGGAACTCAATTGTGAACTCCAGTTTACAATAGCTCTTCACCAATCTTGTTAATTAACATTAAAAGCATGGGAAATAAACCTAAACATTATGGCAATAAGATTTCTGGAGCCACTCTCCTTTCCAGAATTATAAAACTAAAGAAATAAAAAGAACTTGAGAGTTAATCTGGCCTGAAATCTCATTTATGCTTGAAGCAACTAGAGCTCAGGAAGGCATTTTCCCAAGGGTCACACTGCTATTAAATGAAAGAGAAGGGATTGTAACCTGTATCTTCCAACAATGAATAGCAGTTCTTTCCATTGATCACACTAGTCTATATTGCTCTTGATTTAATCATCTACATGCAATTATTTACTTGCATTCCCCTAGGTTTTACCTGAAAATACACGAATGACTTTGCAGTGGTAATGAGGATGTACCTTTAAAAAAAATAAGACATAAGATGGTAACTTTATTCACAAGGAATATTTTTATAGGGACTCAAAAATTAAATAATAAAATGGAAGGTATTGAATAATGACTAATTCAACATCGCAAATAGTTTTCAAAATTCTAACAAACACAGTATTCTTTTAAAAAAATACTTGTTTAGGGCAAGAAGACTAGAAAGTTTAAAAAGTCAGAAATCTATCTCTAAAGTCTGACATTTATTTCTTTTCTGAAGAAAGTGAGAGGACACCCAATGAAGGTTTTGCTTTCACTTTAATTCTCAAAAATGACAGCATCCAGAGTTCAATCCCAGCATGCTGTGCTGCCCCCACCCCCAGGGCACACTGAGGTGGCTAGTGAGACTGGGCATTGTGGTGCAGGCCTGCAATCCCAGCTGTTGGGAAGCTGAACACAGACAGATCACTATAAGTCTGATCTACATAGTGGGACTCTGTACACCCTATAGACCTTGTACTAAAATACAGAAAGAAAATAAAAAACCTACTCAAAAATGAAGCTTTAAGTCAGATCAATATCTGCACACAAGTCTTAAGAATTGTTAAAAGTGTTTTTTATGTTTTGTTTTGTTCTCTTGTTTTGTTTCTAACATAAGAACTGAGTTTAGGCCCAAATATAGGCCCCTTTCCCACATGAACTCACTGTCAGTTTAAAATCCTTCTCATTCATTTCTGTTGTGCAGGGATGAGCCGCTGATGCCTGCTCTGGGACTGTCTGGTCCCCACGTGGCCATCTGCGGACACACTTCCTTGACCAATGGCTGGGTGGAGACATAGAGAATATGCACAAATACAGAAGAACGAGTCTATCAAAAGGACAGAGACCAATTATTCTCATTAGTCAACAAGGGCAGAGTAGGAACTAATGGGGCTTCTGTTTCAACAGAGGGAGAATTTAGGTTAATTATTAGGAAAATCTTTGTAACTATTAGAACAGTTAGGGACTCTGAAAGCAAGGTATCCAGGGAGCAAGCAAAACCACCTTCACTTAAAGGTACTCCAGATAAGTTTGGCTGACATTTATCAAGGGAGATTAAAGAGTTATTAAATTGGTAACCCAAAGTGCAAAACAAATATCTTGGATTGTGAAGTTTATCTGGCACTGCAAGTTGTTATTGGCAGAATGAGAGGCATTTTTCTAGGCACTTGGAACAGAACAATGATCAAAACCAGCGAAAAATTTGATCCTCATAAAGTTTATTATTTAATGAATGTAGATAGGACAATGGAGTCTACAAAAATAAATAGTAAAATAAATGTCAAATTAAATAAGTATAAATTCTTAGGAGAAAATTAAGCCAGAAAGAAGGATGAGAGATGATGGAGAAAGAGGACTGGCCCCTTCAGGTACCAATAGGCTTCACAAAGAAAACTTCATAGGACATGACAGCCCCAGAAACTATGAAGCAGGTAAGAAAATATAGCCACAGGAACCCAGGAACTAGAACGTTCTAGTCCGAAGGAAGAGCACATAACAGGTACTGTAGTAGAAAGCCAGGTGACACGATAAAGAAAAGGTAAGATCCTGTTTTAGATTTAGATTATCATGCATAAGGGGCAAGAAACGAAAGATGAGCCTTAAGGATAACTTCAGGCTTGGGTGTCCTAATAGGACTTTGGCTTTCATGCTGGAAATGAGAAACAGAAAATGGCAGGATCCGGATCCCAGAAACACATTAACAGGGTCTTTGGGTGTTGTGCTTATAATAAGTTGAAAAGTACACACAGAAGGGAATCTGCAAGGCTTTCACCATGACTCAGACACAGAGTGAATTAGGCCTTTGAGCTTAGTGAAATTCTAAATACTTTTGGCACTTTCCTGTACTCTGACGCAGCATGTTGCAAAGTTAGCAATTAAAAATCTGTTGATTATTAAATCGTTACAATTCTTAAAAATATCTCAGATACTCCTGTTTTGGGATCTTCACTTTGAAAGGAGTGATGATGAGCTCTAGATGGACACTCCTTAAATAATTAACATGCCTATACACAGAAATGAGCAGGAGTCTGACCCAAAGTTTTAATATATTAAAAGAGATAGATACAAAATGGAGGTACATATGCCGTTTTATATCACTTTTTAGTTACACATGAGAGAGCCACATGCCTAGATCAGCACTTTTGTGTAAAAGCACCCTCCAGGTCCTTATCACTTCTTGATAAACAAGATATGAAGTACATAGGATCTAAACAACTCATTGAATTATTTTAATCTAATGGATGTCTGTAAAATGCTAAAGCAGGCAAGCGATGTATATTCATTCTTCACAAAGTCATACAAGCTATTCAATAAAGTGGATCACATGTAGATGAGGAAAATGCAAAGCAGTATTAAAACTCTTTGTAAAGTCAGTGCACTCTGGGGAATGCCTGTGTATTCCTATTTATTGTCCACAGTTCACAATAACCAAGATATGGAACCAAGCTAGATGCCCATGAACAGGTAAAGAAACTGTGGCACATATACAATGCGATATTGTTCAGCTATGAAAATGTGATTTTTGTCAATTGCAAGAAAATGGGTGGCTCTGGAGACCATCATGTTGAGCAAAATAAGCATGTTTTCCCCAATTTGTGAAATCTCAATAAAGATGTCAAGAATATAGGCAAAAGACTTCTATGAGAAAAGAGGAATGGGATAAGATAACAGGGTTGTAAGGGGGGTGGTAATCAGGGGCATGCACATGACCAAAATACATTACACACATAGAAACCTCATACGTGGCTAGGTAAGATGACAGGGAAGAGAGTAATGGGCTGTTGCAAAAGAATTAAAAATAAATATTTTGTGCCTACTTAGGCAGCCACAGGGGCCAGGAGTTCAATTCCCTGGCCTACTGTGCCAGCCCTGCACCTGGGTCATGCTGAGACAGCGATTGAGACTATATGTGGTGGTGCATGCCTGTAATCCCAACACTTGGGAGGTTTTAAACAGGAGGAGCACAATGAGTCTAATCTACATAGTGAGACCGTGTACATCCTGTCCTAAAATGCAACAAATAAATAAATAAATAAATATTTTACCCACACAATATTATCTTTAACTATAGCAGCATTAACATAGAAAACACAAAAATATAGACATAGAAGTCTACTGTTGGGGGTTCAGGAAACCATACCACCGAAAGAGTCTCAGAATCAAAGTCCTACAATGTTTCCTTCTCTCTCCTTACAGAAAGAAGCTCTTTCCCTGCATCCCTTTTGTGATTCAAGAAACTTCTCCAGATGAAATGCAGCTATTTTAAAGTTTCTCTCTTAAAATTTTATCTAACAAATAGAAAACATTAGCCACGAGAAAGAAAAGGAAGAATATAAAAATCTTCATCAAATGAATGCAAGAACTTCACTTGTTATTTAGGGACTTTATCTGAATCTAAGACAACCATCATTTGTTGCAAAGTTGCACCACTCACCTTCTCTTAGTTTGTTACCACCACCGCATGACCTCTCCTTTGAAGAAGTATATTTTCATTTCAACCATATGGCTCTTTTTTTCTAATTATACATTTTTATGACTTCTCTGCTGAGTGTACATTTATAAATTTGTTATGGGGATAGGAAGATAGATCAGTGATAGAGCACTTGATTAGCATGTGGAAAGCATTAGGTTCAATCCCCAGAATTACAGTAAATCAATCAATCAATCAATCAATCAATCAATTTGTTGGGCTTTGCTTTTGCTAACTTGATTATTATTACAAAGGTCTTATCCATAACCTATTATGGGTAAGAAGGGGCATCTCCTTTTCTGTCCATATAACCAAATATTTATGAATTAAACACACATTTTAAATAATCTATGAAGGGGAAAAGAGAAAAAAATCAGAAGAAAAGTTTAAATTTCTTTTCAAAATTAGCACTAATAAAAATTCAGAGTTCCAAAATTAATTCCATGCATTTGACACAAATTTTAGAACAGCTATAAAAATTATCTCAATTCCAAACTTAGTAACTAAAGAGAATATATTAAAAACTATTCAATTTCAAATTAAATATAAGAAAGAAAAAAATAAGATACAAAAGCTTTATCTTTTTTCTCAACAACAAAACAGTCCTTTATTTATACTTTTGTAAAGTTAGTAATGTGTGACACAAGGTTGCCTAGTGACTAATAGCTGACCCTAACCAGACAGTATGTTTATCTCAGGACTGAGGTAGCTTGTTTGCTTTAGGCACTGAGGTCTAGTCCCACCTACA
>NDGM011061840.1:0-47764 GCA_002564305.1 Octomys mimax
CAAGTCTTGGTTATGATTTACCCATCTCAGCACCAAGTCCAGAATGCTCTCCTCTCTGGATATGTTAAGATCATCTGATTTAATAAGCGTCAGAAATTGGTGCACTTCCACATCTAGTATTTCTTCATGTAAGCTCACCTCAGCAAAGTGCTGAAACAAATACTTCTTTGACTGATCGGATAAATCCTCAGCTCCAATCTGCTTTGCAAAATAATAAATTCCTACACAGTTTGAGGCATCCATGTGGTCCATCATGTATTTCTGACACACACTAAAGACTTCTTCCATCTGCATAAAATAGGCAGCCATAGCGACAGTCTGGACATTAGCATTGTTGATCTCCAGAGTTGCATTGTACATATAATTTAATATCACCATCACACTCTCCAGCAGATCATTCTTATCCCTAGATCAGCAAATCCTCAGTTCTTGGGGTCTGAGTATATATTCTTTAGAATAAGATGTAATTTGTTTATATAAATTCATAACTATAATCACTGTCAATAGTTGGTCTTAATTTATGTTAACTAGTACCTTTTGTGTGTGTGTGAATTTAGTACAGGGTTTACAGGGTCTACAAAGTTTCACTATGTAGATTGAGCTTGTAGTGCTTCTCCTGTTTTCAGCCTCACAAGTGCTAGGATTATAGGGGTGCACCACCATGTTCAGTCTCATTCACTATCTCAGTGTGCCCCAGGGGCAGGGTCGGCAGGGCACACGAGGGAGGGAACACTAGCCACTGGGTTCTGAAGCGCTGAAGCAGGCACTTTAGTCTGCTGAGCTACCTGGCCAGCCCAGGTAGTACATCTTTTTGAAAGTGCTCTATAAACTGGTATCTCAGTTACTTTAAAATAAATGTTTATTTTTAAAATATTTATTCTCTGTCTGTGAATCAACCATTTAAGTCCTGTTATTTTTGCTACTGCTATTACTCTTTTTAATCACTTTAAATAAAACCTAGTGTCTTAAATATAAAATAGACCATCTTTGATACCAAATTGAGCAATAAAAGAACTTCTTAAGATGATATTTTCTTACATATGTAATTTTCTTTCTTTAAGTCTTCTATAGTGATTTAAAAATGCTGCTCAAATGTACTTAATGGAAGAATGGTTTCCACAGTCATAAAGCAGTTTAAACAAAACTATAACTGTAAAGCAAATCATATGGTGTTTCTGGAGTGAACAATATTTACACTATCCTATTTTTATTTTATGCAAGGAAATTTTAAGGCAAGAAGGAAACCCCTCCTTCCAAAGAAAGATTATGTAAAATGACCAAGCATTGAAGAAAACAATTCAGGAAGATTGTCACAAAACATGGTTTCATATATTTTAGAGTAAATTAACACTCTGGGGTTATGATCTTTTCAGTTACACATTCTGCTGAATAGTTGAGGTTTAATGATGAAGTCTACCATCCTGCTTCATTTGGATAACAATGGTATTTGAGAGGTATTTTGATAACATAGATAGCATAACTTGATTCTCAGTTTTACTCAGAAAATGTATGCTCTTCCAAAGATTGCATACTTCTACAATATATTATTTATTAGCACAGTGAACTTCAGAATAATTGTACTTTATATCTCAGTGAAACAACATTGCTATCCAGTTTGCATTACTTTGGGTCTCCCTTAGATTCATTGAATATTGGCTCTTTCAATGTGTAGATATTTGATTGGAGAAGAAGGCCTTGAATTGCAAGATCTTGTTCTCTCAAAGTGACAATGTTGGCCATTGTTATGATGCAGCAAGAAGGCTTTCACCAGGTGCCACCTTGATATTAGACTTGAGAGGCCATAGAATGGTGAGAAATAATTTCTTTATTTATTAATTACCCAATATGTAGTATTTTGTTATGGAAGTAGAAAAAAGACTAAGGCACTTATAAATTTGCAATAGGAAGAGGATACCTTGGCTTTTTTCCAAGTTACAACTTTTGTGACACTATAGATCGTAACTAGAGGATTTAGTTCCAAGATTGCTTCCTCACCTGGTTGGCAAGTTGATGCTGGTTTGTGGCTTGAAGCCCATCTGGAGCTTAATGCTGGGACTTCTGTTCTTCCTATGTGCTTCTGCAGGGCTATTTTGGCTTTCCTTTATAGGATGCTGGCTGACTTCTATGAAAGTTTTTGGAGGGAGAAGGGAGAAGTTTGTAGTTTATTATGGCTTTGGTCATAATTTTAACTATTAATCATTTTAGCTATTAATAAAATGCTCAAATTGTTCAAATACAAAAGGATGATACATAACCCTAGTTTTTTTCTTTGCGGAACCAAGGATTGAACTCAGGCCCTTGCACTTGCCAGAGAAACGCTTATTCCACTGAGCCATCTCCCCGGCCCAAACCTACTTCTTAATAGAAGACATGTCAGAGAATCCTGAATCATGGTTTAATGTTTTCACTGAAATTAACTTTTCTGAGAGTTGGCCAGATACCTCAGCAGATTAAAGTGCCTGCCTAGGCAGACAGGGAGACTGGGGTTCGAGCCCCAGCATGCCTTGCTGGCCTTGACCCTGGGGTATGCTGAGATGGTGATTAAGACTGGGCATGGTGGTGTACACACCTGTAATCTCAGTGCTTGGGAGACTGAAAACAGGAGAATTCCTACGAGTCTGATCTGTGTAGTGAGACCCTGTACACCCTGTACTAAATACATTTTAAAAAAGAGTTAACTGTTGATTTATGATTGGTTCTGATATATAACTATAGACTTTGCTGCTACAGTCTAAAGTTGAAAACTTATAGTTACCACAGTGTGTCAGTTTCTAGATTGTGTTTATTTCTAATGTTACTGCTGTAGCTAGGACGTAATCAGTTGTTCTCCCTTGTGCAATGCTATTGGGAAGCTCTAGGGGAATAACCTCACTATAGTACTGCTATAGGCAGCTGAATTAGATAGAAATATTATAGGCAGTCAGAAAGGGTGAGGCCCTCAAGGAGACAAGATGAATGGCAAGGTGACTTTGCAACTTGGAAGAGACAGACACTCCCATATGCACCACACCTCAAGACTAAGACAAAAGAGGGGAGCACAGCTACATACTTCCCTAGGCATGGGCATCAAGGATTGATATTCTAAATAGATATCAATCACCTTGAAAGAGCCCAAATGAGTCACTAGCCCAACCTCCAACAGGAAGAGACCCTGTCCTGTATTCATGCCCCCTTGCTATGTGACTTGATTCCTCATTTGGTACTAGATTTAATCAATTTTACCTGAGCGATCATGCTTGTAATCTCATTAGCTGACTACAGTTTTGTCCCATCTCATGCCCACCTAAGCAAGTTCCCATGTCTTGTCCACCACCTTAGACCTGCCTTACCACATGGTTTTCCTCTATAAAAGTCCCTGGAAGAGACAGATTCCTGGGGACAACCTGCTCGGGCTCCCTTTCTGTCCCTTTCTCTGACAGGAGCTTTCTTTCCCTCAATAAACATGTTCTCATAACCTGTGTTTGTTCCTAAAATTCATTCTTCAGTTTTAGCAACATGAACTTGTCCCAGGTACCTTTTGGGTTGGGACATCAGTTTTTCTCCCTGTGTCATTTGGAGGTTTCCTTATCAGTACTACACCAAAACACTGGATACTGAGTCAAAAAGAAGCCAATATCCCACTCTCAATTAATAGGGAAGGTAGGATCTTGTGACAAAAAGCAAAATGAGAATCTCCTGCATACAGAAGATAACCTTGAATTACAAACTTTTCCTGGAGAGGTCTTGACACTAGTTTTATAGTCTATAGCCACCTACTACCAAAGACTCACAAGGGTCAGCACAGAAAAAAGTAAAACAATTTTTTTGGAGTACAAAATATCAAGACAAAGAGCAAATTGCAATCTCAGACGTCCATCCCATCCAGAACAAGTCCAGGGGATATTAACGGAAGCAACTGGAAGTTACACACCTGAAATTTCTGAAATGACAGGAATTGAAATAAAGAAACAACTCTATCAGGCTATAGAAAAAAATCATATCAGTTGTAATCTCTTAGAAAAAAAAGAAATGACAAGGACAATGAAAGAATTTCTCAACATATCTAAAGAAGACAGATTTGAAAAAGAGCACAAAAATGATAAAAATCTTCAATGAACAATACAGAAAATAATTAGCATGCATGAAACACATTCAAGAGAAACCAGCGAATTAAAACTTACACTAAAAACAAAATCCTAGAACAAGGTGTCACATAAAATTAAACAACATTTACAATCAACAAAAAATGCAGATACAACTTCCAGGAGCAGAAATTAAAACTATGGAAATGAAGCTAATACAAAGAATTAATGAAATGAAGAGTTGGTCCTTTGAAAGAATAAATGAAATTGACAAATCCCTGGCCAGAGTTATAAAAAAAGGGAAGAAAAATCTCAAATTCTTGCATAAGTAATGAATATGTTGAAATCACAGGAGTGAGATGCTTGCAGATACAGTCTTTATGTAGCTAATTGAGAATGGAACCAGGTGTCATTAGTTTTGGTCTTGTCTTGTCTTTGGGGGCCTCATGGATTCACCCACCATTACAGACCTCAGTAGGACCAGTGACTCGCAGGGTAACTTACTATGAGTCTGTTGTTCTGGGCCTTTGGCAAACTCAAAATTAAATTTAAAAAGCCAATTGGTTAATACAAATCCTGCTCAGAACCATTTCATAGTGGTCTCTATCAAAGATGTCTACTGTCAACATTCCTATTCGATATAGTTCTGGAAACATTAGCACAATTAGACAAGAGAGAGAAATAAAAGGAATAAGGATAGGAAAGGAAGAAGTGAAATTATCATTTTTCACAGATGACATGATACTCTGCATAGAAGACCCCAGAAACTCCACCAAAAGACTAGATTTAATAACCAAATTCAGCTGTGTAAATGGATGCAAAGTCAGCATTCAAGAATCAATAGCGTTCCTGTAACAACAAACTTACTGAGATGGAAATTAGCGAAACAAAATCTTTCACAATGCATCCAAAAAATGAAATACTTAGTAATTAGTTGATGAAAGGAAATAAAAGATTTATGTAATGAAAATTATAGTACTCTGAAAAAAGAGATTTAAGAGGATTTCATAAAATCGAAAGATATTCCTTGTGCCTAGATAGGAGGAAACAATATTGTGAAAATAGCCATACTCTCAAAACTATTATACAGATTTACTGCAATCCAAATCAAAATACCATTAGCATATCTCACAGATCTAGAGAAAACTTTTCTTAATTAATCTGGAAACAGAGCAGACCTAGAATATAAAAGCAATCCTGCAAGGCAGGAGGCATCACAGCTCCTGACTTGAAATTATACTAAAAACTCCTGTGATAAAATAATCATTGAACTGGTAAACAAAAAAAATAGACCTGAGGATCAATGGAACAGATCAGAAGATGAAGATACAACTACAAACACATTCAACCACCTTTTCTTTGATAAAGGAACTGAACAGGTTCACTGGAAGAAAGATAGCCTCTTTAATAAATACAGTTGAGAAAACTGGCTTTCTACATATTGAAGACCCATGTCTAATAACATGCACTAAAGTCAAAATGTATCATAGATATAAATATTAACACAGAAGTGTTAAAAAGTCTACTGGATGAGAAAGTAAGTAGAAATCTTGAAGACATAGAGGTTGGATGAGAGTCCACAAACAAAAACCAAATGACATAGGAAATATTTTGAAGAATCAATAACTGGAATCTCATCTTATGGAAAAGTTTTTGCACATCAAATGAAATCATTAACAGTAAAAAGAAAACCTATGAATGGCAGAAATTTTGGCCAACTGTCCTTCAGATTAAAAATTTCTATCTAGAACATACAAAGAACCACAAAACTTTTTCTGGCCCTCAAAATTCAAGTACCTGATCAGAAAATGGATATCTGAGTAGAATACATGCTTCTCAGATGAAGAAACACAAATGTCAAATAAATATATGAAAAAATGCTCAATATCATTGTTGATTTGAGAAATGAAAATGAAAACAACCCTAAGATTCCATCTCACCCAAGAAAAAAGAAATCAACCAATAACAAATGCTGCCAAGGCTGTGGGGAAAAAGGAATGCTTTTCTGCTGTGGATGGGAGTGTAGACTGGTACAATCGCTGTGAAGATCAATGTACAGATTCCTCAGAAAACTATGATCAGAGATCCCAGTTGAGCCAACTATTCTACTTCTTGGTATTTTCCTACAAGAATTACAGACATCATACCACAGTGATATATGTGCATTCATGTTTATAGCACCATAATTTGTCATAGATAAGTCTGATAAACAAACTAAATGCTCATCAACTGAGTAATGGATAAAGAATATGTGTTATTTTCATACAATGGAGTATTACTCAGGTATAAAGAAAAATTTTTACAGGTAAATGAGTGCAACTAGAGACCATACCCATAAATGAAATAAATCAGATCAAAATGTATAAACATTGTATTGTCTCCCTCGTGTAGTAACTGAAGGAGCAAATAAAAATATCTGAAAGGTACAATAGATACCATGAAAGGGAAAGAAACTTCTCAAAAGGAAACAACAATTGGGATAGGGTAAAGGAAAACAGAAGGTAGGGATATATATATATATATATGCTATGTATAAATATATTTGCCATTTGCCATGTATATTAACAAAGATAATTGCTCTAAAAATTTCTATTGTTTCATTAAGCAAAATTTAATACTTAATTGTTTTATCAATTTTGATGCCTATATCTGATAATCTGCACAAATACTTTAAAATCATGATATGTATATGTTATGGTTCATGTTTAGTTGTCCCCTCAAAGCCTCATGCAGTTATGGGGTTTGTGATGAATTCATGACCCAGTGCTGGGATTATGGGTGTGAGTGCTTCACCTGGCCTGGAGTGGGTAGCCTGAAAGCAACATAAGGGACATAGACTTGCTCTCCATAGCCTTTGCTGCCACTGATCCTCCCTCCCTTGGCTCTTTGCTGTTTCCTGTCACTGGGAAAGGCTTCCCTCTTTCTTGTGCCAGTCCGTCTTGGAGCCAGCTGAGTATGAACTGAAACCTCCACTAACTGTGACCTAAATAAACCTTTCTTTCCTTAACTTGAGGTGTAAGGTGTTTTGTCCCAGCAACAAGAGAAAAGTAACTGAGATGCAGCATAACAATCATTGTTAATTTCCTATCATCTTCTTGAAATTTTGCATTTAAATTTTTTATTTAAAATAAATAAAAATGGCTAAACTAAAATTTGAAAAATTTCTTGTTTTTAGTTATTCAAATTATTCATAGGTACATTAGCCTATTTAATTTTATAATTATGCATAGGCTAGCCATAGCTTGCTTACTTTATAATTAGAAACAAATAGAATTAGAACAAAATAGCTATCTTATCCTACTCTTGAACACCTGACACATCATACACTTTCAGTTATTTTATGGCAAAAAAGGCTCAAGAAAACAAGTATAGGTCAAAAAATGTCAATACGAATTATAAAAGACAGAATATTACTGTATCAATATAAATTTTAGAGAAAAATACTTAGAAAATTTTTGTGGGTTTGATTTACTACAAATGTTATTTCATGATGGTTGTTTCAGCATATTTCTAATTATTTACATGTATAAAATCATTTAATTCTGAGGGCAATTCTGTGCACTCATTGTTAGTCTACAAAAGTAGACAGAGAGTCCCAGTGGTTCCATAATTGTGCAGACTGGTCAGTGGCTGGGCCAGGGCTTGGCCTCTGTCACTTGGTCCCACAGTCTGCCATCTTCCCCACTTCATGAACAGCTCATCTGGGCTGAGTCTTCCAAGTCTTCCTTCTTCTCCTTTTCCTTCCTCCTCATCCTCCTTCTCCTCCCTCTCCTCCATTTTTTTTTTTTAGTGGTATGACCAGTGGTCTAGATAAAAGGGGAAGAAGCATTGAAAACTTTCTGCAGTATTGGTCCTAAATAAGGTGTTATACATTCAGGAGGAACCTAAGAAGGTCTGATATCTATTTGGGATATTGGTTAAAAGAGTAAAACTCCTTTTACATCATCCCAACCCTGGAAAATTAGTGGAAGAAATCTAGGCAAGAGTTTGGGAATACTTCCTATCTCTGAGGGGTGAGGTTTTTGACAGGAGAGTCCCAGAAGAAAAGGGTATGTTCTTGCTATCATGAGCACATCTAGTGCCTGCTCTCCCCTACTTTGCCCTGCTAATGCCTTAAACACATTAGGAGTAGATGGCTGTACCAAGAAAAGTGTTGCTGAGGCATTGGTGGTATAGTGGTTAGCATAGCTGCCTACCAAGAAGTGTTGGCCTGCTGAACTAACTTTCACTGTTGCACCACACTTCTAAGAGAGACCTCAGTACATAGGTCAAAATTTTCTTTAATATTCTTGTTGTACTGTTTTTTTCCCCATAGTGGGGAAAAAAGACTGCAGGATGTTCAAATTGTATTTTCTTTTAGATAGAATATAGAGAAAATTTAAATTTGTTTCTTTTTCTTGAAAGTTGTACCTAAAAGACAAGAATCCAGAGAGCTCTTTGGCTAAAAGAAGTGAATTCCTCTTTTACAAAAAACAAAAACAAAAACTAAAACAAAACCCTAAATCCAGTAAGCCCAAAACACCTTTCTCTGTAGTGGCATCTTAAGTTACTTTCTTTGCTTTCCTAAAACACTTCCAATTTTATTAAGTTCTCCAATTTTCCTTTTACTCCAATCACATACTTCATATTTCTCCCTAGAAGGATCATTCCTGCTCTGTTCCAAAAATGAATTTTCATTAAACTAAGACAATCAATCAAAAGATTTTAAGTCTTTATCAACTGATTTGTTCAGGAACCTAGGTAATGTTCCATCAGGGCTTTTATTTCTTAGTCAATTATTGATCCAGGGAAAGGTATATGACTTGTTTGCTCTCAGCAAACCTAAGTGAAAGGCTTTTCAGACATTGTAAAAAAAATTATGTTTCTTTTACAATTGAATAAGCCTGCAGGAAAGCATTTTTTACCACTTCTGGCAGGAAAGTACAGTGAAGCCAATAAACCAAAACAGGAAAACAATGAACCAAACAAACAAATAAGCATATTCCAACCTCTTCTATTTACAAAGGATCCCAGAAGACAATTCATATTTTAATATATATGACTTTGAGTTCTACTTAATATGAAATAGAAACCATTGGAAGTTTTCTAAGCAGGATAGTAGAATCATTTAATATGCATTTTAGCCAAAAATGAAAATATGTACACTTCATATATTTTTATTGTAACTGGCACAATGTAATCTATGATTAATTTTATTATTTACCAGTTTCAGAGATCTGAATGTATAGTGATATATATATTAGTGATGATAAAACTTTGTATTTAGGATGTAAATTTCTTTGTGCTATGGATGAGTTTAAAATAAGAATGGAGAAATCAAGGGCAACTCTTCAAGGATGACTTTAATTCCTGTCTGAGTAACTGAATAAATGAAATCACTTTTAATTTAGATGAAAAACAATGTGAAACCTCCCTCGGAGGCCATGAGGACTTTGAAACCCAGTGAGGCCTATATCAAAGGACTAAGCAGCAAAGTCCTCCAAGATTTAGAGGTCAGACAGGGTCACACAGGAAGGGAGAATGAGAAGTGGCCAGTGAGTAGAGGAGCAGGCAAAAGTACAAGACAGATTATATCAAAGGAAGAGCGGGATGTGGGTGTGTGACTTAAAGCCTGAAGGGTACTAGACTGTTTAGGCCAGTCATGAGAGAATCAGTGCTCAGTTTTCATAGGAGAATGATCCAGAAGCAATAGTGAGGAGAGAAGATAAATATTTTACTCTTAAAGTTGGCTGGAGGTAAAACCATGTCCTCAGAGCAAACTGTTCAAGGAATAGTTAAAAAAATGAACATGTGAAAACAGATTGCCCAAATCCTATGAGCCCGGAGCTATTAGTGCCAACATCTGCAGGAAGAAGATGGAAATCCTTTCTGCTTTCAAGTGAAGAACGAATTCACCCTTCATCTGTCTGTCTTTTCTTTTTTCATCTGGGACTCTCAAGGGATTGAATGCTATCTGCCTGCATTGGTGAGGAAAATCTTCATTACTCAGTCTGCTGGTTCAAATGATAATCTTTTCCAGAGATATCCTCACAGATATAAACAAATTTTTAAAGTCAGTTTTCCAGTTAGCCATTAGTCTATTCAAGTCATCACATAAAATTAATGACCATATTTTTTTAAAAAATGTGTTCATAAATAGATCATATATATATAAATCAGTATAAAATAAAATTACTGAAGTAAATATAAGTAAAAAATATCACAAAAGATATGGGATAGGGTTGAACAATATCTTTTACTCCTAAACTTAATTCCAGATTTCACAATTCTCAGCTTCTAAAGGGTAGAATATTTCAGTTTTTAATCTGAAATCCTAATATAAAAAACACACCCAGTAAACACTGATAGAATAGTCGCAATAGTATGTGTATTCTGAACTGAGAAGAACGTCAAGTAGAAAGGGCACTTAGGGCTGAGGGAAGATTGTATTACTTTTGCATAGATCAATTCAATTGTGGGGCTCATGGATCAGGAGGAACATTATAAATTTATGTGAGAAGTATCTGATAAAAGATTAATAACCAAACACTGAATGTGACTGAGTGTATATTTCCAAGCTTTTAAGAAAGATGTCACAGAAAAGACAATTTGTGTTTGACATCAGATCCCTTGTTGACATTTTATAGAATTTGAATTATATAGCACTTGAATAAGTATAGCCCTGAGGACATTTCTGCTAATTAAGAATGAAAACAATCTCAATTTGTGGGAATGTTTTATTGTTCATATATTATTATCTATTATTTATCACTGTCATAGTTTTTACTCGTGCGCTTTTTCTGGAAGCACTTAGGCTCTGATATTCATAATCAGGTCATTGATTGTCAAGTTTACTTAATCTGATAAATTCCTTACACTACACATTTGCATGGTGGACATACAATTTATTTTCTCAATTAGAAGATTCTGGAAAATCCCCAAAAAGGGCACTAAATTTTAGAGAATTTTTCCTTCTGAAATCTTTTATGAGCTATGTTTTAGTGAAAAGTATTTAAGCTTTGGAACCAGCACATTGGTATTCTTTGAAAACGGTCCCAAAGTCTATATCAATATATTATGTGTACATTTGAAATAAGGTTCCACACTTCATAAACCTATGTTCTGTATTAAACTTCATCTGGAGAAGTCTGTATCAGTTTTCAAGGGTGTAAAGTGACGGGAAAAATGAATCTTGTTGAATTGATGTTAGCTTACTTATGAAATGGCCTCTTGGGGCAGGAAGGAGAGTGGCTGGAAATTTGTGCCTGCAGAGTCGGCTGGAATCTGTTAAAAATTGCCTCCAGATAAGAGGAATGAGTTAGGTAATGAAATGATTTCAATAATATGAAACATTTGGTTTTAATGTGGAAGCCATTGGACATGAGAATTGTCTCACTATCGAGGTTTTTTTTTTTCCTACCTAACAAGGGATTTCCTGTTCTTAAAGTATCTTTCCTAAATTTCTATTGAGTTGTTTGCCAGTGCAATCCAGAAATCTTGTTAGTCTAAGGCCAGAAGAATGGTATTAACTTTCCTTGTGCTAACATTGCCACTATTGACCTAAGATTAAAAAGCCAGGAGGGCTCCAATTCTTGAAACATACTTGAAAATAAATGACACCTGTTTTAAGGAAAGACAGTTCGGTCAATGCTTGCAATAAAAATCCTGCTAAATTTTGACTATGTGATTTTATTTTCATTGTGAGCATCATAATTTTCCTTTTTGTTGTTAGGCAGCTGAAACATGGAATATTGTCATGGTCCACAAAATTCAGGTAGCACTATCAATTTGCTTAAGTGTATTTTTCTTTCCAACATGTACACTGATCTCTGAAAGAAACAAATTGCTTTTAAATTCCCCGACTTTACCTTTTATGTCTTTCCTATTCAGCATTGCCTAAGACCTCTCCATAAGATGGTCTCTATTGTGTTTAGAGTCTGAGTAAATTAGACAGAAAAGTCTGTGCCTCTTCTACCACAGCAATACTTTAGAAGTATATTCTGAGTTTAATTGGCAGCTTCATTTGCAACCTATTTATATTTTTTCTTCTAAATAATAGTTTCTGTTTGAATGCTATTTACATATAATATTTCCTAATGATCATGCTGATTTTGTGTTGAAAAATGTCACTAGTAATGGGAAAATAGTCATGTCCAATACTTTATAAATTCTTACCTGTAACATCTCTGCTCCATTTTAAAGGAATCTGAGTGGCATTAGGTGGCGTCATATGCTACTATTCTTAACTTCGAACTTTCCTAGAAGAAAGACTTAAATTTCCACTTTGTTAAGTTAAAATTGTGTGATTGTAAGCCCAATGTAAAGTCTACTTTAAATTCTTTTTTTTTAACAAGTTCAAAATTTTGTTGTTCATTCTTGTTCTGGAAAAGCAGATATACAACATTCACAACCATTCTGGTATCACTTTAATAGAATTATAATTTAAATATCAAATTTTAATGTTGTTTGTTTTTTGAAAATAAAGTCAATGATTATTTCTCTTGTTTTAACAGAATATAAGCAACAGAGATTTTGTACATGCTGAATTCAGAATTTCTCACAAATACATATTTTTCTGCAGTATACAATGTGTGTTGTGTGAGTCTGGGAATAGACATACAGGTACTTTCTCTTAATTCAATGAGAAGAAAGATTTGTACTAATAGTGTTTGGACAGGACATCATGTCTGCATCTTTGCACTCTGAATAACTACTAAGAAGACTACAATATGCAATGTACTAATTATTGTAACTGTCTTATTAACCTGTTTTGAAGTTGTCCTATTGTTATTTGTTTCTCGCTAAAATTAATTTTAAAAAAAGAAAAAGATTCACTTTAAATTCTTGCTAGAATTTAAATTGTCATCCCAAATTAGGTGCAAGAGACAAGAGTGAGAAGGTGAAGAGGGAAAGGAAGAAAGGAGAGGAAAGAGCGAGAGAAGCAAGGAGGAGGAAGGAGGAAGGGAAGGAAGGTTGGTGATAGGAAGAGGATAGATCAAGTCAAAGATGAACGAGAAAGTGGAAGATAAAACAAGACAAAGGATGAAAAAGAAAGAATTTTAGGCTCTTCCTTCCTTCCTTCCTTCATTCCTTTTTTCTTTCTTCTTTCTTTCTTTGTGAACTTTTTGCCCTGTGAATATATAGGGCAAAATTCTCATGAAGGGATTGTTTTGGTTATTTAGATCATATTGCTTTCTTGGTGTTTATTTCAGTATCAGAAAGCTAATTGGTTTTCTTTCTTTCTTTCTTTCTTTCTTTCTTTCTTTCTTTCTTTCTTTCTTTCTTCCTTCCTTCTTTTCTTTTTCTTTTCTTTTCTTTTCTTTTGAAACCAGGGATTGAAGTCAAGTCCTTACGCTTGCCAGGCAAGTGCTTATTTCACTGAGCTATCTCCCCGGCCCTGCTAATTGTTGAAAGATATCTTCTTTTAAGGGATATATAGTTTCAAAAGTACTTGACTGACCTTTTTCTTTTTTAAATGCCCAGGATTCAATAAAAAGTCACTGGTGTCACAGCTCCCAAGCAGCAGCGGCCCTGTGAGCTGTGGTTACCACGTGGAGCCTGCAGGCACCATCCGCTCCACCCTTCAGTCTTCTTCAGTTAGTGTGAGTTGCCTCCTCTGTGGCTATGGAGCCTGCAGTGTCAAAGAGGGAAACATGGAAGATAGTCTATGCATAAGGGCCTAAAATGGGAACTTCTGGCTAAAGAACTCATCAGGTTTTCACTCCATATGCTTGTTTTTTGGGGAAAGTATTCTGTGGATTGCATTCAGGGTCTCACACATTCTAAAGACACACTCTGCCATGGAGCACTAACTCTCAGATGCCTTTTTTCTTACTGGAACAATGTTATTATCTGTCAATTACAAATTTATACATTTTCTCAAATGAGTTACTTGGTTTAGGTTTTATCAATTATCAGTTTGTTCTCATCTAATTAAGAAATTTCTTTCTTTCTTTTGGCTTGTAAAGAAGGAGACTAATTTTGTTTAAGGCGCTCAGAGGTGAAACTATTTGAATCTGTCTTTTTTTTTTTTTTGTACTTTTTGTTATGGTTTGTATCTAGGTACCCTCCCAATGCCTCATACAGTTGGAGCAGACTTCTAGAATTTATGTTTGATTCATGATCCAGTGCTGGGATTATGGGTATGATTGCTGCTAGGATTATGAGTGTGAGTGCTGCACCCAGCCTGGGGCAGATAGCCTGAGTGCAACGTAAGGGAGACAGGCTTGCTCTCTGGGGCCGTTTTGTTGCTGCTCCTCTTCCCTTTGCTCTCTGCTGCTGCCATGAACGGCTGCTCTCTGCCATGTACTGCTCTGCTTGGAGCCAGCTGGGTATGGACTGAACCCTCCAGTAACTGTGAGCTAAATAAACTCTCCTTCCTTCATTTTGAGTGTCAGGTATTTGTCCCAGCAATGAGAGAAGAGTAACTGAGACACTTTTCAAACTCACTAGGATGCACTTCATAAATGAAATTCTAAATGTTTACACAGTATAACATCTTATATCCTAGTGTTAAGCCTGGCTACTCTTTGGGATTCAGATGCCCTGAGCGTGGTGTAGTTTTTGCAAGTATTTTTTAAAGAAGTGGTTTTAAATCTATCATCTCAGTGTGTGATTATTATTGTTTTTTCAGCTAACACACATGAAAGTATATAAAAGGAAATGAAGAATAGCCGAAGAGAAAAAAGGAATTAAAGGTGTTACGGAGGAAATGATCACACATTTTGAGAAGGGAATAATAGTCAAGTTGTACAGGAGCTTGAATAAATGTAAGCACCTCTTTATCAAACTAATCAATTGTGAGAAGGTGATAGTTTTCACCTAAGACAATCTTTCCCCAAGTTGTTTGCAAAATAATTTATTACAAAATATTTCAAAGATTAAAAAGCTCAGTTTCTGCCTCCAGATAAAAAACACATTTTAAAGAGTTGTAGTTGGATAGGAAAGAAGTTCTGGTGTGTTGGCATGCAATAGGGTGACTATAGATAATAATAATCTCCTGTATACATTTAAAAAAATGACAGAAATGATTTTGAAACTTTCTATCATAAAGAAAGGGTAAATATTTAAGAAGATAAATAGTTTTATCCTGATTTATGCATTATACAAAGTATTGTCATATAACATGCTACTCCACTACTATGTATAATTTTAGCATATCAGTTAAAATTAAATTTACTGAAATTAAAATAAATTTAATAGATACTAGAAAATAAGAAAAACAAGAGAATGAATGTAAATAAATTGAGAAACAATTTAAAGGTCTAACTAAAAGAATATGGTTAGAAAAAAATAGTGGCATGATTTAAAAAAAGAAGAAAAAATGCAGTTATAACAATTCCTGTTTTAAGGGCCAGCCAAATAGTTCAGGGGATTAAAGCACCTGCAAGCAGGTGCAGGAGCCAGGGGTTCGATTCCTGGGCCTGCTGTGTTAGACCCACCCCTGGGGTGTGCTGAGACAGCAATTGAGACTGGGTGTGGTGCTGCACATCTGTAATTCCAGCTCTTGGGAGGCTGTAAACAGGGGAATCATTATGAGTCCGATCTAGCAGTGAGATCCTGAACACCCTGTAGACCCTTCCCTGAAATGCAAAAACAAAACAAAAATTCTGTTTTAAACAATATGTAATAATAGAAAATACAAATGAAAAAGTTACATTTTAAAAGAATTTTAGCTATACATGTATGTGTGTGTGTGTGTGTGTGTGTGTGTGTGTGTGTGTGGTGTGTATAAAGAAAGTATAGTTACTGAAATGTTAGAAATTATATTTCCATAGTAGAATTGTCAATGTTTTTGCAGGTTTTCATTGCTTTATTATTTTTGTTTTTGCATTTTTTCAGTGTAACAAATAAAATTATCTGAAATGGGAAAAATAATAGGAACTTGACATATTCTGCATATTCTATAGATATCAAAATTAAAACAATGTAAGACAAAAGAGCTAACATCCTTAAACACTAAGGATTTGAGATAAAGTTAGTTTTCTGATGATTGGAAAATTATGTTGAACGCCCATAAACTAAAGGAGGACAGATTTATTTTAGCTCACACTATGTGTTCCAGTTGGTAGTGGCAGGGTAGCACGGTAGAGGGGCATAGCAGGTATGAAACAGGGCAAGATCAAGGGAAGAGAAGAATCTATCTATCTATCTAGTACCATTCCAGGCCACACCCACAGTGACCCACCTCTTCCAGCAGGTTTCATTTCTTAACACCATACTCAGCTACAAATTCATCAGTGGGCCAATCCCCTGTCATACACCCATGATCAAGTCGCCACCCAAAAGCCCCACCTACTAGCACATGAGGCTTGGGAGGACATCTACACATAAACCATAACATTGATAGTACAGCTGGGATGAAGGACTATGGGCTTTGTCATTGGACAAAACTTCATTTACAAAGTGGTCCCTCCAGTAATTACCATGACCTGACATGAATTACTTAGGATGGTTTGAACTTATTTATTTTGATTATTAATGAGATTTTACAAAGTCTATAGCAGTGATGGCTTATATCTAATTGTTTCCCCAAAGTCTGATGGGCTCATGGGGGGTTTTGGGAGGTGGTCAAATCATCTAGGTATGATACTTATGCATGGATTAATTCACTGATAAGTTAAAAGCTAAAAGTCATGTTGGGAGTGGAAGCTTGGCAGGAGGAGGTGGGTCACTGGGAGAGTGGCCTGGAAGGCACATCTCAACACTCTCCCTCTGCCCTCATTGCTCTCTGGCTCCCATGGTCATACCTTGAGCTCTTTCTCCTCTGACAGGACTCTTTGTCATGTTGCCTTGCCTTGGAGCCAATAGAGCATGGACTGAAACCTCTACAGACTGTGAGCCAAAATAAACTTCTTCTTAGAGTTGTGAGAGTCAGAGATTATGTTTCAAAGATGAGAAAGTAACAAAGAAAATAGGGGTAATGCTTGTTTTACAAGTAACATTGTTTTTGTTATTGAGGGAGTCTCAATGAAGTTATGTTAATTCTTCACATTTCCTAATGTGTATTCTCGAAAACTACATTTTAAAAAGTAAAACTATGTGCTTGATTAATGCTTTCCATTGATAAAATATTTTGCCCTAATTTTGCTATCTGCAGCACATGCAATACAAAACAAATTATTTTTATATATGTTGTATGTCTTCAAAAGTCTGTTTTATCAGAAAATGTTTGTTAGAGCCTGTGGTATAGTAGGCTAAAGCACTTGCTTAGGTAAGAGCAGGGGCCAGGGTTTGATCCCTGGCATCACAAGCTGTGTTAGCCCTGCCCCAGGGCACACTGAACTGGTGATGGAGTCTGGGTGTGGTGGTACACCCCCATATCCCAGTACTGGGGAGGCAGAAATCAGGAGGATAACTATGAGTCCAAGCTGTGTAGTGAGATCCTGAAAAAAAAAAGGATACTTGTTAATATTTAATCTGAGGCAGAGAATATTTCTTTTATTACAATCTTATCAATACATTGGTTTTAGTAACTTATAAAGTGTGCACTTCTACTTTTTTATTTGTATTTTATTTAAACCATGTTTTTGGCTGAAATCAAAGGTTTCATTTTTGCTCAAATTGATTGAAACATTCAGTTCATAGGGAAAATGTAGGAAACAAGGATAGAAAAATGTTCAAGGCTCTTCAATCCCTGATACTAGACTATCTTGATTCTAACATATCAAACCTCACGTAAAGCAAGTAAGTGAATACAGTTCATATCTCAGTTCACAAACACTTGTATTTGGGAACAATTTTGTGAGCAAAAGTATTCAGCAAAATTTTGCTTTTATTAGTGAACTCTGAGTCACGTGATAAACACAAACACACTCATCTTCCCTAGAATCTTGGAACAAACTAAGTTCATGAACTGAGGTACCACCATATTTTTTATTATTTATTATAGGCAATTACTTATGAATAAGATAATTTTTTCCTATGACTATAAATCTGGTATAGTCTCTATGTTCATTGGTCAATAATAGCAAATTAATGAACACTTGAGCAAGTAGATGCAAGAAGTAGAATCACTAGGACAAGAAAGAATAATACAGAAAAAAGGAAGTGATATGTTTTGTTTGAGAGAAAAAGGCATTTAACCATAACATGCTGGATTTTAATAATGCAACTAGAATTTTGTGAAATATCTATCTATCTATCTATCTATCTATCTATCTATCTGTCTGTCTGTCTCAACATATATGGCATCTTCAAACTATACTTACAGGCATCAGTTAAGCCATGGATAGTAATTTATTCAGTTATTCTCCAACACATTTTTATCATGTTAGTCCCCTGAATATAGTTTTGAACAATACATTGACAGAAATCAGTGTAAAAGTAGTGATGAGACTGATGCAGTTTCATTTCCTTAATCAATATCTCCTTTTTGTAAAGCAGTCACTTCCTGGAAGGCAATTAAAGACAATTCAAGTACAATAGGATTTAAGTTAGGTTCATAAATAGAAATACACCTTGAATAAAATTTGCAGGAAATGTCTATTTTTTTTGCAATGAATTATGAATCACATGGAATGTTTCTTGAGAGAAATGGGCCAGTTGCAATACTAACATAGTTGTGCTATGTAGTACTTTTAAATAACTGTGGGCATTTGATGTTAAGCTTGCAGACCATAATACTAATATAAATATTCTAATCTTGTACATTGCACTGGAACTTATAAATAGAGTCTGATCTTTAAATGAATTTTAGACAATTATTATTTGGTAATTCAATTAATTTTACATACTGCTCAAAATCAATGACATAGTTTTATTCCTTATTTTAATACTGAAATAAACCCAAAACATAGGAGATAAAGAAACTGTCCCAAGATCTTTCAGTTGTAAGTAACAAAACCAGAGTATGAATGCCTTTCCACCTTGCACCAGTCCTATTATTTTTTGTGTTATTTTTTGGAACCGGGAATCAAACTCAGGACCTTGTTCTTGCAAGGCAGGCACTTGGACTACTGAGCAACACCCCCAGTCCTGTTCTATGTGTTCTTGAACTAATGCTGAGCACGTTGGAAGGGGTCTACAGAAAGGTAGCTGAATGGATTCACTTGTGAATAGTTATTAATCCTCAAACTTCGCTTGTTGAACAAACATGAAAATCTTGACATTCTCTTATTTGCTACTATATACTTGTTGGGTAATCCAGATTGGTTACTGTAATTATGGAGAGAAGTCAATTGTTGGTATTCATTTTGTAATATTCAACAATGACTTACCTGTTGATCCTCTAGCAAGGTATTAGTGAGAAATACTCATAAAAAATTCTCACAAGAGGTTATCAATCAGCCTTGATTTAACATATTACTAAAACATCAATACTTCACAGTCTTTTGATTAAATTCTGATAGAGCAAGTAAGAGGTAGAGCACTTACGAAGTAATTAATGTGATTAGTATTTGATACCCTATTGGTCATCTATATGTCTGAAAATAATTTAAAAGCTGCTTCCATTTATAAAATGATTTAATATATGGTTGCTTTAAAAAGAATTCTCATTTTGGGAGTTTAATGTGTATTTTTTATTTTTGCCCAAGCAGACCTCTTGAGCAAAAATTATATGTATGTATGCATGCATGAATATATGCATGTATAGAATGGCTAATTGCACAGAAACAATCTAGGATTCTCAAGATACAGTAATATAAATACAATGTGGTTTTTAAAAATTTCATATTCAAGATTAGAAATTCTGGTGGCATGTACTTATTTTACTGCAGTTCTGGAAGGTTTTTATTTGTACATAAAGCTCTATTAGGTCTGAGAATAAACGAGGGAGACTATTTCTGTTTTTAAAAAATAAAAATTTATTTATTTGTTTGATACAATGTCTTCCTATGTAGCTTGGCTCATAGTGATCCTCCTGTCTCAGCCTCCCTAGCACTGGGAGTATCGATGTGCACTGACATGCCCTTTCTCAGCAGTTGGCTAGGTGCAGGACTGGCTCGGCATGCGGTACCAGGGATCGAACCTGGGTCCCTGTGCTTGCTAAGCTTAGACCACTGAGCTATCTCCCTGGCCAGATTGTTTATTTCTAGTAGATTCCTGGCTGAGCCCTATAGACATGTCCTCAATCTGAGGATAATTGATCATTAAAGAAACTTAAGTTTTTAGGTTTGCTGGTTAAAAAAAAAAGAGTAAAGCAAAAAAACTCTGACAAAATACATTATCCAGTATTTAATTCTAATTACAAAAGCATTTTTAGAGAATAAAAAGGAAAACTACAATATACTCAATGAAATTTTGTGTATATTTTGAAGGATGATAGTGTACAACTTTTGTTTTTCTAGGATGGAAAGATAAATAGAAGGTTTTTCTGTCTAATTTCTTTGAGGTCAACAGTTTTCTCAAACAAGATTATCTATCATGTATTTTTCTTTAAAGGGTAATCATTTTATATTTTTACTTTTTTTCAAGTTTAGTGTATGGTGGAAAAATGTTCATTTGTTTATGTCATCCACTGAAGAGAAACTATTTTCATGAGTTAAACCAGATTTAAAAATGATAGACTTCTGACTTTAACTATGATGAATAGAGTAGCATATAATATATACCTACAATGTATCAGGAGCCTTTCTGAAAACTACTACAGCAGTCAAATAAATTACACAAATCCTTCTTTGTGCGGGCACAGGAGTGCCTGTGAGAGAGTCAGGCTTTGAGAAATGAGAATTAAGGGAGAAGGGAGGTTTTGAACACAAACACAATGCTCTGTGTACTTCCTCCACCTTCAGTCATTTGTTGAGCTCAAGGATAGAGGGTGGAGACCCAGAAGCTGTGGGTCATGAGGAGAGTCGTGGGGGCTGCTGAGAGTAGAGCAGCCAGAAGTGCACTGGGCAGCTTCACAGAGGCTGACTGGAAGGAAGAAGTGAAACTTGAAGTCTGAGGGTGTGGAAATCATCAGCATTAGAAACACTGAAAACTCTGGGGGAAAGGAGCATAGAAAAGGAAATTTAATCCTTCGTTTTTCCACTGAGTCATATGCTGAATTCTTGTTTATTTCTTTTCCTGTACTGAGGATTGAATCCAGAGTCTTTGTAGTGAGCTATGTAGCCATTATTAATGTCATTATTATTATTATTGTTGTTGTTGTTGTTGCTATTTATTTTAAGACAGGATCTCACATGCTGGATTACAGCAGTGTGCCACCACAACCAACTCATTTGTAGAATTCTTAACGTACATAAGACAGGCAAATGGAAAGCTAATGACAAAGAAGTTGAAAATAGAACCAGTTTTTATAATCTCAAGGTACTGAGAAAACTAACATGGAAATTTAATAACTCTCTTAGAAAAGTGCTAGGCAACACCCAGACTTTTTAATGGAATTCCTTTTAGAAATTCTTAAAAATACTCAATCCTTGCTTAAAAACAGCATGGTGATATGCATTCTGTGCTTGCTCTATCTCAGAAAATAGGATGAATACTCTCTGGTAAAAAATACCCAGAGCCTCCGTTCCTTTCTTATGTAAAATATCTATATTCAATAAAAAAGTAACATATATCAGTAAACAGGGGCCAATGAAAAATAAGTGGCAGAAATAGATCCAAAGGTGAATCACATATTGACATAATTGAACACAGGTTTAAAAACAAATGACATGGATATGATGGAAAATTTTTTACAGAAACAATCTATACAAAAAGATCAAAAAGAAATTCTGTGAAAAGGCAATAATTGAAATTACAAATACCAGACATAGATGTAACAGCAGATTTGACATAGCTGAAAGGGAATTGTGAATTAGAGGATAGGTTAGAAACAAGAATTTAAATTGAGGCAGAGGATACAGATGGATAATTATAAAGAAAATAGGAGAACAGGAAAAATTTAAAAATATATAACTGGAGTCTCAAAATGTGAAAAGAATGAGACTATCAGCATGGAGACAGGCATGAAAATACACTGACAGATGAGTACTTCCAGAACTGCTTCAGAAAGTTTGAGAACAATGAATTATGTGTTAGAAGCAAAAAGGAGTATTTTGAGGTGATGAATGGTAATGTGTCTTCTGTGTAATACATTTCACCTTGAAACATTCATTGAATATTTTTGATTGCTCCATATATATGTATACATATATATTTAATTATTTTATAAGGAAACTCTTACCATATCATCCATTATTACCTGTATTATCAAAATATCAGTGTCTACCACAAAGTCAACAGTAACACACTTCCGGATATCTTGATTAGTGAGTAATTCTTTAAAATATGAAAGGTGCATTAAAATGCCAGAAACGGCTGGTGAGATATGTCAGCAGACTAAGCACCTGTTTACGCAAGCACAGGGACCAGGGTTCAATCCCTGGCGCCACATGCCCTGCCGTCACCACCCCTGGGTGCACAGAGCTGGCCACTGATACCAGGCGTGTTATCACATACCTATAATGCCAGTGCTGGGGAGGCTGAAAACAGGAGGATCACTACAAGTCTGAGCTGTGTAGTAAGACCCTGTACCAAATATATTGGGAAAAAAATCAGAAACAAGAATGATCATGTTCACTTTTGCAGAAAAAAAAGCATTAGGCTATTTCCTGTAAGCTTTCATTTTTTTCACTGTAAGATTTAGGATGTTTTCTTCTACACACAGTTTGTTAAATGACATTTTTGTCATGAATTTTTCTGGGTATCTGGATATGGCTTTGTTAATATTCTCTCTTTACCTTTTAAAATGGTAGAGTACATTGAGCTTCAGGTTTGAGCCAATCTTGTTTTTCTGGAATAAATTTCATTTATACGTGACAGATCAACTTTTTAGATATGTGACTGGTTTTAATTTTCTAATTTTTAGAACTTTTAGCATTTGTGTGGTGAGACTTATTGGCCTTTGATTTTTCTTTCTTATAATGAAATATTTTGGCTGTATTAAGTAGTTGAAATTAGTGTTATATATGATTAGTTATAAAAGGGAGGGTTTTGCCTCCTTGTTCATCTCTGTTGCTCTGTGCTTTTGTCGTGCTTTGACTCAGAAAGAAGCCCTCATTCGATCTTGGATTTCCCACTTCTGTAATTGTGAGCCTAGTACATCTCTATCATTTATAATTTTTACAATCTATGCTATTGTCTTTCAACAGGAAGAAGAAGGACTAAGACATATGCCTAATGTGTATACCAACTTACTAGTTTTGATATCAACTACAATATATTTTTATGTTAAAGAGAAAAATATACATAATTTCAAAACAAGAGGATAGAAAATCAACAATGGTTATTATATTCATATTTTTATCTTCAAAGTAGTTTCTCAGATTACCAGATATAGACATGCAAAATTGATCAAACAATATAAGCACAAACTGTTCCTTTCAATGAAATATTAGAAGTTAGTAGTACAATTATCTAAAATAAATATATATATTTCCCCCTTCCTTCTTTTTTCCTTTCCCTATTCCAGTTGTTCTTTCCTATAGTTTTCAATTGTAGAATTTACATTCTCTCTTTTACAATGAAAACAGTTTGAAGAAATTATTTTAGCTTATTTCCTCCGTTATTTCTTTTTTTGTATGTTAAGCACAGGTATTTTAGCATTCTTATCTTGTAAAACCAGTAAATTATTTATCCACAGATCTTTTTCCTTTGTTTTTGTTTTGTTTGATTTAGAGCACAGTAGATTGTTCCATGCCTTTCCCAGTATTTTTAAGTTGAATGTCATTAGTCGTCCATAAAATAATTGTAATGTCTCGGTATGATGCTACCCCCTGAGGAGATGACTCTTAATTGTGTTTGTTGGCTGAGTAGTGACAACAGGGGTGAGTGAAGAAAAGCAAATTGATCCAAGATGTGTTTTGGACATAGAATAATGGGCTTGATGTAGGACTGGGCATTTAGGAACAAGAGCACATAAGGGATCAGAACAGATCTTCAGACTTCTAACTGAGGCAGCTCAATAGACTTTGGTGCTGTTTCTTGAGCTGGGGTGGGGGGTATTAAGAAAAGCACTTATTTGAGAAGTGGTATAAATAAGAATTCACTTTTGTAAGTAGAGACAATGCTACATGAAATTTTTTGAGTATGTGTCATCTTGTACTGATTTGTGTTTGTCTTTCCACAGCCTCTAGCCCTTTGAAATTTGTCTCTGAGAAATAGTAGATGGTGCAACAATTAAAAGTTACTATCTTTTAGTAAGTATGTTTTTCTTCAATTAGTGCAATCTGGCTTCATGCCCTCACTTTAATGATTATGGGGAAATCTGTTACCTACCACCATCTGTTCTCTCACAGGAGGGCAGGATAACTGTTGTTTGATTTAAAATGGGGGTCTTATTGTCCACATCTGTTTTCTTAGTTTGGAATTCTCAAAGTTGCCTAACCTGAGGCTGAAAAAAATATCTCAAGCTTGGTAAAGCTGTTCACAGGTACAGCCCACTAAGTTTTAATGGACAAGATCATGTTCTAATGTTGTATGACCTGAAGGCTTTCTCCTTAACATGTTTTTCTCTGTGGAAATAACAATTAAGACTCCCTAGATTTCCACAATCTTATTACATTTAATGTATAAATAACACTCCACCTCATGCTGGCTTCGGTCAGTATTGATAGACTAGTGCTTATTGTTTTAGAAACTTTGAAGAAAATAGTTCCTAACTTATTAAAATCACTATTCTGTGTTTTGAACTTGTGCCAAATAGTAAACTTTCCAATGTTTCACCTGACCCTGAAACTAATTCCCTCTATGAGCTGTATTTGGATTAAGGCTAGACATTCCTTGTAAGGTCTAGAATGTGCATGGAAATGCTCCAGAGAAAAATTATGCTATCTACCAGCAGAAAATTAATATGCCTCTGGAAATGAGAGAACAAGTGTATTTTGAGCCCATCAGTCTTTTTACATTTTTGTGGTTTTTTAAAAGTTAACACCTTAATTACTTTGGCAAAGAAAATAATGCCAAAACCAGTGTTCAAACACTATCAAGATCTCAATGAACATCTGTGACCCTTTGGAATCTTACAGACTTGAAAGTTAAATTAGTTTTAATATTCTTTACCACTTACAGGACTAAACAATGAATTCTGTTTCATGTTAGCCAGAGTTGAATATAGAAAAATCTATATTTTTATGATTTTTTCCTTTGAGGAAGCAAGAGTGTTAGTATTAAGTACAATGTTAATGCTAACAATGTTATTAATGCTGTTTTCAGAGGACTTAATAAGTGTCGGACACCCTTTGCAGATCACTGACTGTATTAACTAATTCTTATAATAATCTTGGAGATATAAATGATTATTTTTAACTTTTTAAATATGAGAAACCTGAAGCAGAGAGATTAAATTTTCCCCAAACTGCAGAGTGTTTGTCGATGTAAGGAGTTCATCTATTCTACCTGATTTTAGAGTTCAGTCCTTCAGTTATCAAATTATAGAGCTTTGAACTCCTCACTTTTTTGAGTTTTTGTTTTCCAGCTTAACATAACTATTTTGGGTCACCCATAAATACAAATAAAAAGGAATAGCTCAAGTAATTTATCAAAAATAATGCTGCTAAATGTGTTGGAAAAATGGTCTCATAGTTGACATAATATCAGTAAGCCTTACAATGCTGGGATTTCTGCATGTTTCTGCAACACGCACCTGTCAGATCCAAAGTCTGTTATTAACAAGCATCTATGAAAGATTCATTACATTTGCTAGTGTTGACACTTCTAGGATCAGCTCAAGGACTATTTATTCAACTGCTGCTTATTTATTATGGGGTCATTAATCAGTGAAATTTATATATTATTGTTTGCTTATTTTCTCCTGAAACTAATTATAATTGCTAGCTATCTTAAATACTTTTGTGAAGGATGCAACTTAGGTTTAAGATAAATTTCTCTTTTGTAAAGTATATGTTTATGTTGAAGCTAGAGCATCCCAGCCAGTTGCAACTCTTTTTTTTTTTTCTTTAACTCTTTTGCAAGATGACTTTAGAGGCTTAGCTCCCGCAGAGCCTTTCCTTCCATCTGAGTGTCATACAAGCCACATAACTGTATGTGGAGTTCTGATTTGGAAAAGTGTGCTCTCAGAATGCTTTCTGTTTCCCATGACTGCATCTCTTGTATTTCTTTTTCTACTTTAGAGTTTAGCCCTTACTTGGTTCTTCCTTTTTCACAGTCTGAGGCTCATAGGTATACTGTAGTTCATTCCTTCCAACCTTTGTCCTCATTCTATCTCTGGAGGGAAATACTGTTTCCCCTTGGCTGACTTAGTAGCTCTGATCAGGTTACCAGGATGGGTTAGTTACATCAGTGAAGACTATAGCTAAAAATGGAAGATCTTTTTGGGACCTTGCTAGGTGGCATAGTAATAGCTGAAGAATGGGGTATCATGGTGAATAGGGCTGGTGCCAACATGGACAATGAGAGGATGGGATCAAAATTGTCATGGATGATATTTCTAGGAGAAAGATCATTTAACTGACTCTTTAACTTCATTTATTCAGTGAGCAAGTTCTACTACAGTGGTACATGGAAGTACGTACAAGATTTCTTTTCCTTCAGATAAATATTTATGGTCACTAAGATACTTCATTGTGAAGGAACAAACATAATATGGTTGGTAAGTATTTTCCAAAGCACTGTGTTTTCTATCTCCTTTTACTCCATATTTTGACATTCTTAGATTGGGATTTCTCTTAGGGTTAATATGGTGTCCTAATATGGTACTCCATTTTTCTACGTAAAATTGTGATAAATTTCATTGTGTTTGAATTCATGTGTGGACACATTTTAGTCATTTGAAATTTGAGAAAACAAGAGAAGGGTAAAGTGAGAAGAAATCATGTAGATAGGGAACAAAATGTATGTGTATTGATGGAGTAAAGGGATCTGGGTGCTCTCAGCTCTCTTGTGGACATGATTTTGGGTTGAGAGGGCTTTCTTTCCTAAAGCTTCATTCGTGAGTCATATTTGCCTCCATAGAAGAATAGACGGGAGTGCAAGACAAGTAACATTGTTCCCATATTCTTCCCTGTTGAGAGTGAAATGAAAGGTTCAAATTTTCCAAGGAAACTTTGAAGTGTGAGGAATCATTGTTTTTTCCTCCATTGGAATTTAGAGAAAGTGGTGCACTATGCGTATTACTTGCGAATAAATTCAACCAGGATCAACAGAAGGAAAAAATTGATATACTTTTTTAAACATCTTTGAACCTAAACATAAAAGTAGCATCATTGGGGCTGGGGAGATGACTCAGTGGACTAAACGCTTCCCTGGTAAGCTCAAGGGCCTGAGTTTAATCCCTGGTTCCGGAAAAAAAAAAAAAAAAAGTAGCAACATTGAAAGAATTGGAGGGTTTTCCTCTATAAATCAAAGAAAAATGACTCTGCCCTAAAGCAATTGAAAGATTTGTCTTTCTTTACCAAGCCATGCTGGCAGCCAGTTAAAAGCATTCAAATGTCAAATAATTAACGTTTCAAAAGTATTACTTTAAACCTGCTTCAAGATTACTGTCAGATGGAATAAAATCAAGACAGATATACAAAATGCACTAAGTGCTTAATGAATATTTTTGTTTAAGCTTACTGAACATCAACTCCTAGGATGTGTGGCCCAATGTACAGAGATTGTGCATGAAGATGAGGTGATCATTCAGCAGAAAGTGCAACATGTTTATGTATCAGCCACTAGAAGGGCACTGTATTTTTTGCTATCATTTTATTTTTATTTTTTATGTATTTAGTATAGGGATTACAGGGTCTCACTATACATATTGGACTTGTAGTGATACTCCTGTTTTCAGCCTCCCAAGCTCTAGGATTATAGGCATGTGACACCACGCCCAGTCTCAATTGCTTTCTCAGTGTGCCCCATGGACCTGGCCGGCAGGGCATACTGGGATGGCTATATTTTTTATGCACCAAATCATGAGTTGTGGAAAATATTTTTGATGTAATAAATCCTTGTCATTGTAAGAAGCTATGAAGACTTTTTTATATTTTAAAAAATTGTCTTAAAGTAACAATCTAGTTCAGGAAATGTCTGTAAGTAATTCCAGAAAAAAGAAAAAAATCAGAATTTTCTGTAGGAGTTAGTTTTCAGATTGAGTTGGGATCCTTTTTTACTGTACCTGTTGTATGAGAATTTTTTTTCTTAAGATGTATTCCTAAATGTTCAACTTTCATGGAAACATATTCAATTAAAAGTTAATTGCTTTTTAAAGTGCTGAATTAAATGGCGTTTTAGAAATTAAGTAACATTATTTTAGAACTCTAAGGCATGGTACTCATCTTATGAACTTAACTAATTTAAGTAACATACACACGAAGTCACTCATCTTTATTTAGCATTGGTGTGAACACCTTAAACTTTTTTCACTGTCAAACTCTTCCTCAAAGTAATTGAAAGGATCCCAACCTGTGCTTAACTCTATAATTCAGAGTAGAGAATAGTTTCAGAGCAGTAAAAATAAAATAATTAGAAAAATTGCTTATGTGCTAAGACGTTTTGTCTATGAATGATAGTGTTTTTATTTGTTTGTTTTTAATTTAACACAGACCCTCATTGTGAAGTTCAAGCTGGCTTTGAATTCACTATGTTTTCCAGACTTGCCTGAAGCTTATGGTGACCCTGCTGCCTCTGCCTCCTGACTGCTAAGATCACACGTATGTGGCATCATGCCTAGATAAACAATAAATTTTTACCTATAAAATTAATGTAATATAAGTTTTGAGGAAGCTAAGATGTTTGAATTGTCAGAGAAAGAAGAATTGTGTGCTATCTTTGCCAGAACAACTGGTGTAGCCTGGCAAATTGTTTCTGCTGTCAGTTCACACTACACACAGAAACACTGAAGTGACACTTAGGATTTGGAGGCAGATTTTTTAACTAAACAGGCATGGATTGGGATCATTCCAAAATGTCAGGCCCTGATCTTTGGTGGTCTATAGCTTATATGAGACAAGCAAGGAGGAAGTACAGAGGCAGAATGGCCTGTCAGTTAGGGACTGGTTCTTATAATACATAATTTAGGCCTGATCTAGCCAGGTGTCCAATGTACCTTGGATGCTCATCCAATCTTGGCCAGATGTTTGATTGATTTTTCTATTTTCTTGGGGCAACCATCTTTAGAGTTTAAGGTAAAAACCACAGCTGGCTGGGGGGTAGGAAAGCAAGGACTGGTTTAAGGAGCCTAAAAAGGCACAAAAATAAGTGAAATTAGGTTTTGAGCAATACTGTGATTGACGTCTTTAGCATCTGGAGTGGGCAGAGCAGGGATCGGCACGGATTGTTTCAGCAGAGTGAGCCCAGGAGGAGCTGTCCAGGTAGATTTTCAGCAATTGGGTAGATGGGCTCTTCTAAAGCTGGAATGATGGGTCTAAAGCTGGATTTCTGAAACTCGTAGAGGTAGTTAGTATGCACCTGGATTATATAAGTGTGCAGGAGTGTCTACAGGTACAGTTGGTCTGTTAGCTAAACTTTTGTGAAGCTACTTACAAGCTGTTCCTGTAGAATTATGTTTCATTTCCTTAACTCTTAGAACTTTATGGTCTGTATGTAATTTTTATTTAATTTTTACTACTTCTACCAGTTTTAGTTATCTCTCCTACAAATATAGGTCCATCATCACTGCCCATGGTCAATAACTAGGGGTGATTTTGCACAGAAGGACACTACAAATTTTTGTTGTCTTGGCCAGCCTGAGTAGCATAGATGAGCACTAAGTCATGCCAGTGGAGGTCAGAGCCAGTGACACAAACGCTGAAGCCTGTGCTGGATGCGGGTGCATGTATGCCAGTGCTGAGGCTTAAGCTTGCAAAACAAATGGTGAGGGCAGGTCACACTCTGATCTTCTGGGAGTATCAGGTAAAGTGCTTTGACTGAGGTGAATGTTTCACTCAATCAGATCCCTAGAAAGGGCTTAGGAACACAGGTTTGGAGTTGGTGGTGGCAGGTTTCCATAGAGTAACAAGAAGCAGTATGAGGAGAGCTTTGGTTAAAATAACTGTCCAAGGTAATCATAGCAAATCTAGCCTGGAAGACTTCATTACTAACAGAGCTATTTCTATCTGGAGTGGTCCTCAGTTATTCAGAAAGTCCAAAACAGCATGTGGAATCTGGACAGTTTGGTTTTTACCTAAGGTAAACTTGCCAGTTTTCTTGTTCAGAAGAACAGAGTCTTTTAGAGTACGAGGAAAAGAGGGCAGTCCTTAGCAACTGAATCCAAGTGTTTGCCCAGGTAGGCCCCTGTGTGCTCCCAGGGCCTGACAGTCTGTCTAAGTATCATTGTTTTTGTGAACTCAAGGATCCAGAGTCTATAGAAGCCAAAAGCTCCAAGAAATTTGCAAAGTTTTTTCTTGTAACCAGTTTCTGCATAATATTGTGGCAGAGCTTTTGTGTCTTTCTAGTAGGCAGCTTGGGTATCATTAATCAGAAGTGCTTTTTCAAAGAGCAAACAAGATTTTGAACCTCTGGGAGGTTTACTCCAGGTTAATTCAACAGACACTCAGAAGTTAAACATTCCAACCTGCTTCCCTTGAGTATGGCCCTGACTAAGGAGACTTGATCAGACTCCTCTTCTGTTGAAGCTGAGAAGGACTGAAAGACAGAATAACTGGGGTGCTCCTAGGAGTTTTGCTGGAATCAAGCAGGCAGGCAGGTAGTCAGGTGGGCAGAGAGATAGGTGCAGACAGACATACAGACAGATTTCATCCTTCTCTCTTTGGTGTCTGATGTGAGTTGCTCAAGTGGGAGGCAGAAATCCTCCTCCAGGACCTGAAAAATCTTAAGGGCACACCTTTCCATTGGGACACACAGAGATCCTTACTCTGTTTGTGAGAGCCGCAAACAGTGACCAATGAGGTCAGCTTGATTGTTCTTCCTGGCCAAAAGATCAAATACAATGACATGCAAAAACAATGAAATAACACCCAGGATTTGGAGACATATTTATTTTACATCAATGGGCACTGACTGGGATCATTTCCAAAATATAAGACCTTGATCTCTGGTGGTGTAAGGTTTACATGGAATAAGCAAGCAGGTAGTGCAGAGGTAGCATGGCTCGTCAGTTTGGGAATTGGTTCTTACAACACGCATCATAGTGACCAGCCATTTCTAAGACCCTAGTTACAGGAACTGCAGCTGGAACTGTTACCTGGACAGCTCACAGACAGAAGCATACTGTCCAAGGCCATGTTCTGCTGCAAATTGAATCTGTTACCTTTGCTTCATAATGTTTCCAATCCAAGGAGGCCAGTGATTCTTCATTGTCTTTAAGCTGAGTCCAAGTTTATAGAATGGTTACCATTATTCATAAAATTAATATTTTTGAATCATATCCATCAGGTGTATCTCTTCTCCCTTGAGTTAGGTGTAAGTGGATTGGAGGAAATTTTGGTTACCTGAATCTTCAGAAAACTCAGAAATTCTTCTTAAGCAGTCATATGTGTTCTTATTTAAAAATGCTATAATTCTTTAGGGCTATGATTATTTTGAATGTGCTATATAGTATAAGTATTATGACTCTCTTTATACCCTAAAATTCTGTTTTACTTATTGCAGGTACTTGGTTTATTAAACCTAACAATAGTAGCATAAATTCATTAAGTGCTTACATGTGCCCACCACTATTGGAAAGCTCCATGTGGATTAAATAATTTAATAAACATAATCATCCTATGAAGTAGTTACAGCTGTTAGATCATTCTACTGATGACAACACATAGTCTCAGAAAGAATAAGTGCATTCCTCAAGGTCATCCAGTTAGTAAATGACACAGGCATGCTTTAAAGTCAGAGCACAGACCATAAGGAGCATGCCTTCAAGGAACAAATTAAAATTGGAAATAACAAAATCCCTCTTGAGAAATAGTCTCCATTTACTTCTTCTTATGGTCTTTTGTTGTTTGTTTTTGTGTCCTAGTAGCACGTTAGGAAAAAGAGACAAAACATTAAGTGTCTGGAAGAGGCCTTGGGAAACCACCTAGCAGGGTTGTGCTACGGGTATATTCCTTGAATCTCCACAGGGTTCACTATGTGTGATGTGTGCACACATGTGCATGTGTGTAGGGAACCTATTTGGAAGCCCTAGAGAAGAAAGAGGTGCTTCAGGTTCTGTACTATTTTAATCACTTCTACAGACCAGATTCTCATGAGATCATTGAAGAAAAAGCTTATGTAGGGAATTGCTAAGAGAATTGCTCAAAAACTATACAGAATACCCCTTAAACTGCCAGGAGTGAGTACAAATTACTTGCAGTGAATATTTTATTTATTTATTTATTTTTAAATTTTATTTATTTGGTACAGGGTCTCACTATGCAGCTCAGCTTCATAGTGATCCTACTGTTTTTAGCTTCCCCAGTACTGGGATTACAGGTGTGTGCCACCACACCTGGTCTCAGTGGCTGGCTCCATGTGCCCCGAGCAGGACCTTTGCACCATTTGGATCAGGAACTGAACCTGGTCCATGCACTTGCCTAGGTAGGTGCTTAGACTGCTGAGCTATCTCTGTGGCCCAGTGAATATTTTTGATATTTGAACCATTAATTAAATAAAAGAGCTAAAAGCACAATGGTACTCCTGATTTAAGAAAACCAAACATAGATTTGGATTCCTTTTCTGGTAGGTTAATAAATAATCTACCCAATTGTTAACAGTACAGGAACACAGCAGATCCAAAGTGCAGGAGTATTTTCAAATGGACACAGTTAAAATGACAGACATTAGCCAGAAAGGTGTTTTGTGGTGACTTCAAATCACGTATCATTTTATCATACATACCTTAAGTGTTTAAGCTATAAAACCAGGATGTGTCCTTGCTAGTCCCCTCAGCTTCCATAGATCAGAGCTCATATTCACATATTTTCTTTGCATCTGTGACCATTTCAAGGTTTCTCTATCCCTATATTTTGTGTATGTCACATTTATCACTTCTCTTTCTGTAAGGTGGCTGATTGTAATGTAGGGGTAATGACCATCTTTTTACATATCAAATTATAGACTCCACAAATAAAATCATCAAAATTTCAAAAACAAATGAATAACTGCATAGATACCTTGGGTAAATTATAAATCAAAGTATAGTAAAAGAAGAAAAATTGAATAGCTGGGTAGGTTAAGTTCAGAATGGATAAGATTTCAGAAGAGCTTTTATATTGTTTCAAGGTTCCATCTTCCATCTCCATAGGCTGAGAAAGATTTAAAGAACAGAGGGTACATTTATTTAAAGATTAGTAACAAGTTAAAAATTAGTACATGTAGACAAATGTTTACTTTTTCAGTAACAGCTGAACTACAATGTTCTGTACTGTGCATTTAGTTTATGTAAATTGTGAACCATCCTAAAGTGGAGTTTATGGCTTTGGTATACCTTTAGCTTTCTAATTTAAAATCACTTGTGACTGAGAAAACAAATTGAACATTGATTATTACTTCTGTCCTGGGATTAGAGAAATGGTTTAAATACATACCTAAGTAATTAGTTAAACAGAATTTTTCTTGGAAGAATGAACTCTAAGAGACACATGAAAAAGCTTGTTTATTTCAACTGTAACTCCTTCAATAATATAATTGGTGTACAATATGATGCTAGTATATGTATATCTATATTACATTTCAGCAAATTATAATAAGCAGGGGAGAAATAGTTTTATCCTACAGGGATCGTTCTTTTTCCCTCTCAATAGTTGACTGTTAGATAAGTACGCCATAGAACTCAATAGGATAGGCATTGGGATTAACACATTAAATCCAGAAACAACAAAAGACTAATAGTGTACAAAATTTGTCAATGCTCTGAAAGACTGAATGCAAATTGACTTTTTGTTTAGAAACAAAATGGAAACCCAGGTTAAGCTGATGAAAATACTGTATTAAAAAACGAGTCATTTCTTTTATCCTTTTCCAAAACAGAATTATTCACTCATATACAAGAATATCAGTGCAAGTTCTACCTCGATGGCAGTGTATAATTTGTCTGGAAATTGAGCGATGATGGAAGGACAACCATTTGCTATTTTAAATAGGCCAGCATCAAATGACAATTACTAATTGAGCAAGAAAGGTCATTTCTATTTCTATCTTACTTTGTGATGAAATAATTTCTCAGCCATCTGTTCATCTGAATATTTATGTGGAAGAAGTGAACAAGTATGAAATGTATGCAGGAACCTTAGAATCCATCCATAACTCTTCTGTAAGCTTCAGAGTTCAGCTTAGACAGACCACCATATAAGCCCAGCAACAATGACACACCAGAAACACCCGCAGAGGAAGTTCTCAGATTTCACTGAAGTAGATCTCTGTGAATAGCTACTTCATTCCTGTGTATTTGAACTTGATCACCTTCTTCAGTAGGGAATTCTTAGCTGTTGTAAATTAATTGCCAGAATTATACTACTACTACTACTATTACTACTACTACTACTACTACTACTACTACTATAACTAGAATTCTAATGCTAAATAAAAACCAAAGATATTACAAAACTCTCTTAAGGTACTAAAATATAATGAAGGATAAAATAAAAAAAAATTCTATCTTCCCCAGGGACACAAAAAACTTCAGACGATGGAGATTTCTCTCCTGGAGCTAATTTTTGTTTATTATTATTATCTCGTGTTTTATACAAGTCTGAACTGTCAGCAGTTCAGACGAAGTGGGCAAACACCGCTTACCCCAAAGCAGTTGGCTGTGTCAGCTGAAGCAGAAATTGAGATATTTCTAACCAGGTTATGCTCTGAGTCAACACTTGGCCAATGTTGAAATGCCAGGAGGGAGTACAGCTGTGCAGGACCAGCTTCCTGGGTGCATCCGGCATGCTCAAAATCTGTGTTTTTATGACAGGGCCTGTGTTTAATTTTCTTGGTCTGACAAAATCCAACTGTCTCTGGCAGAGCAATCTGTCCGTTTGACACATGTTGGCCTCAGCAGAATGAGAAGAGAGGTCATACATCCAGGGAATTGATGGTCTTAGCATGCTTCGGTAAGGAAAGGTCTTATATTAACACACGCAGCATGCCAGGAGGAAGGATTTAGTTTTAATGCTTGATCAGGGAACTTGGTGCTCACAAGGTGAATGGTGAATTCTCAGCTCCTCCCATTAATTCACATGTCTGAGGGAAAGCACCTGTGGGCAGTGCTGTCCCTGTGTTTCACCTTAGTGTGCACAAGGTGAATTCTCAACTCCTACAGATTCACATGTTTGTGAAGGGCCTATTGGAAGTGCAAAATGAGTCAGGGTTCCTCAAAAACACTATGGCAAAAATTTAAAGCTTCTGCCTTAATATGTATCATGTCTTTCATCCAGAAATCTGAGACGTCCAGTGTATTGCCAGTGTATTGATCATTATTTGCAAAATTAATTTTATGAAGTTTTTTTTCCACAGAAAGTAGATAGATACAAATCATTAGTTTTTAATTTTAAAGATGAGGGTTTAGGATTCCTACTTATGTCTATTTTGCATGCTGTCTAGATTTGGTGGTACTTTGTGGGGCTGAACCATATTCTTACAATGAACCAGAGAACACATTATCTGAACAAGTGAGGTTAGATCACTCATGTTTGTTAGCGCTAAGCTAGCACAGCTGCACTCACCTGGAGATGATTAAAAGGATTTGTGTTTATTAGCACCCTGAGAAAGATTTAGAATCTCTGGGAGAAATGAAGTTGAGACTAACAGGAGTAAACATATTCTCATTACTAACACTTCTAAAACCATTTTTCTAATTATTTGGCATACACAAAATTAAGAGGTAAATTATTCATAGTACTGTTCCTATCCACATGACACACTACCTTGACCCTTTCAATATTCCACATTTTACAGGTGAGTTGGTTTTTCTGAAAGCCATAAAATGAAGTCCTAAAAATTGCCTGCTGATATAATTGAAGAAGATCAAGATGTTGCGAGGAGTCTGACCTTTAGTTAAATATCAAGGCAACACTTCATGTGATGAGGATTGTAGCCAGAAAGAAGGGCTAATTGGAGGATGCTGCCTTATTCTACAAGTCATGAATGCAAGCTAAGAGGCTGCCAGAGTTTCTTCTGCTCTCATTGGGATCCTATCAGTTTATACTTTCTTGGAGTTTTAACCAGAGGAATTTGGGCACATGGTATAATTTAAATATCCTTTTTGTTGTTCAAAATTTCCAAGAACACTAGAAGGCAGATCTTGGAGACAGGGTAGAGGGGTGAGGAGAAGGGAGGTAAAGCAGAGTGGAAAGGGGGTGGAAAATGATCAAGGTATGTCTTATGCAGGTATGAATCTACCCCCACAAACATAACTAATTTGTGTCATGAAGATAACACTAACAGACAAAATTCCAGAAGGAGGCTAAATAGATTATTTCAAACACAATTTTAGTTTTCCTCATTCATTCTCTTTCCTCTCGTGTATTGTTTTGTTTTATCTTGCTTTGCTTTGCTTTGAAATATCTTCTTGGGTATAATAAAAGACATAGTATGTAAACTGGGGTCTTCAATAAATGTGCTTTGGAAAGGATACCTTACTCTTTATCTGTCCTTTATAATTAGCAATTACTAAATACTTATTAACATATCAATTAATCTAAAAAACCCAGAAGAGTGGATTAAAAGCTCTTTTTTGAGAAAACCCCCAAATATCACCAAACCTAAAAGACTTTATGAAAACCAGGGATTAAGTGTTACAATGGGAGCTGGAAAAGATCCTTACATTCAGATGATAAATAGAGAGTCAGCAAGATGAAGAAAATTATGCAAGATCAAAGGCAGAAATCACTGAGGTGAACTTTCATCCCAGCAGAGTATCCTTAATAAGAGACAAGATGGGTAGTGGGATTATAGGGCCAAAAAGAAGTTCACTAGGTACAAATGTTGATGTGAGGTGTCTTTTAGCCCAGACATTAATATTACATTACTTGCAAGTTTTGATTAAATTGATGTGTGTGTGCTTGTGTGTGCATGTTAAAGATATTTCTAGGTATGATAACTGGGAGCTTGATTATAAGATGGCATTATCAATTATTTAGTTTTTAATCCATCTCAATTTTCTTAATCTGGCATAAACTGCAGTTTGGGAATCATTCTGAGATCAATTGGGCATGTGAGCTTCAGAAAAAAACCTTACTTCATAATAGAATTCTATTGCTGTCAGTAATTACTTTTTTTTTTTTTTTCGGAACTGGGGATTGAACTCAGGCCCTTGCGCTTGCCAGGGAAGCGTTTATTCCACTGAGCCATCTCCCTGGCCCAGTAATTACTTTTTGTACTAAGAAATAAATGTATCTTTTTAATAATCTGCTTTACAGTTGGGGAGCTGGTCTAGTTGGTGATTTGTTAAAGCTTTTCTTAAAAAATTTAAACAGGGCATTTGAAAAATGTCTTTTTCTTCTTCTCCTTGGAAAACTCTTGAAGTTTTTGAGTACAGCTCAGTCGTCTCACCAGTAAGGGACTGTGGTGATCTGGCTGTGTGGATACTGTGGCCTGCATGGCTCACTTGGGCTTTGTGAGATAAGCATCTCTAGAGAGGCAGTTGGGCCAGTAACCCCATGGAGAAATGTTGGAATTTTGGGGAACTTGTGCCCAACATACTGTTTCTTCTAGTGTGTTCCAGAAGAAATTTTAGTTCTAGATCTCTGAGTGGCAACCAAGATGAACTTTCTTGCCCTGCAAGAGACTGTGTGAGCCATCAGGATGCTGTAATAAAGCAATTTCAGCTTGCCTTCGTCTTCTGACCGTAAAAACAAAATACCATGACTGAGTGGCTTAAATAATAGAAATTATTTTTTCACTCTTCTGGAAGCTCAGTTTCTGAGCAGGGCTGGGTAGACTGGTGATGGCTATGTGCACCTTCTGCAGATGGCTGCCTTGGCTCTGTGTCCTCCCACAGAGGAAGGAGATTGAGCCCTGTGAGATTTCTTCCTGTAAGGACACTAGTGTCAGTGGATGAAGGTCTCATAATATTACTTACGCTTCACTGTTTTTCTAAAGGCCCCTAATTTCAATTCACTTTGGGAGTTAAGGCTTCAAATTATATTTCAGCTTGTAGTATAAATTGTGAATTTGGTTTATAACAGTGAAATATCCTGACCAATACACAGAGTATAATTGCTATGTTTTAAAATTTGGGGGTCCAGTGAGATATCTCAGCAGACGAAGCATCTGCTTAGGCAAGCTTAGGCAAGTGCAGAGGCTGTGGTTCAATCCCTGGCACCACATGCTGCCCTAGCCCTACCCCTAGGGCAGGCTGAACCTACCAAACTCTGGGCATAGTGGCCCATACATGTAATCCCAACCAAATACATAAACAAAACAAAACAAAACAAAATAAAATAAAATAAAATAAAATTTGGAGTAATGGACAGAATTAGATGCTAACATTTGATCATCGGACTAAACTTGGTCTTGGTTCTTTTCTATTAATACTGATTATATTAAATTTCTCTTAGTGGTAGAAATAGAAACAATAAAGAAGTCCAAGATTTCTATTTTTCCTTTTTTGAATTAATGCATAATTAAAAATTTTGAAAGTTACAGAAATAAAATGGATACAACAAAATAATACACATATTTAAAATGCATAATAAATTTGACCACACTTGTTATAAAATATTTTCAGATCTCCAATATATTCCAATGTGTTTTCTCAATGATTTTCCCCATCTCTTGTCCCAAACAACTCCTGATCTAATTTCAATCACTGTAGATTAGTTTTATTCATACCAGAACTTCACATAAATTGCATTACATAGTGTGTAGTGTTATAGTCTGTCTTTTTTCACTTAAGTATTTTTAAATCTCATCCACATTGTGGAATGTGTATGCAGTATATTTCTGTTTTACTTTTGAGGGACATTCCATGCATGCCATCCTTTATTTATCTGTTAACATACTGATGGATATCTGAATTGTTTCCAGTTTGGAGCTATTGTGAACATTCAAGTACTAGTCTTTCTATGAATGTAAGTTTTTATGTTTTATAATTAAATTTCAGTTATAATGCAAATTTATATCTAATTTTATAAAAACCGGTCAGTATTTTCCAAAGTAGTTTATATTATTTTATATTCCACTCAGAAGTCTATAAGAGTTCTAGTTGTGGCATATATTTGTCAGACTTTGGAATTGTCCATCTTTTCTTTAATCATGGTAGTAAGCAAGGAATAATAATATCTTATTGTGGTTTTAATTTTATAATTCCTTAATTATTACGATACTAATGGTTTTGTTTGTTTTATTCTTTATATTCTATATATACAACCTCATTTTTTCCTTATTTTTAATTTTTATGATTTGTATATTCTAGCTTTATAAATTTTAGATGACCTTCATGTTTTTTTATATGTGTTGTTGATAATATGCAAGTTTTATATTTCTTATTTATAACCTTTAAACTTGAGTCTATTAGAAAGATCTGGGCTGGTCAAATAGCTCAGTGGATTAAAGCACCTGCAAGCAGGTGTAGGGGCCTGGGGTTTGATCCCCAGGCCTGCCATACTGGCCCCGTCCCTGCGGCACACTGAGACAGCAATTGAGACTGGATGTGGTGGCATGTGCCTGTAATCCCAGTTCCTGGGAGGCTGTGAACAGGTGGATCACTACGAGTCTGGTCTAGTAGTGAGACCCTGAACAGCCTGTACACCCTTCCTAAAAATAAAAAAAGAAAAAAGAAAAGAAAGATCATTGTCATTCTACTTTGTTTTCTAGAAGTACTTCTTAATTTTCTTCCCCATAATAGAGGCTACTATGAGCCACAGTTTCTAGTGAAATGATCTCCCTATGTTATAGAATTGTAAAAATATATCCTTTAAGAAGCTGTTGCTTTTTGAAAACAATTTTTAAAAATTGTCTTGTGAACCTATAAACATAGGTATAGACTAGCTGTAACTGATTCTAAATTTCTTTTTGTTTATCAACTCAACAAGAAATTGTTATACATTAATTGTACCAAGTAACATTCTAGGCGAAGGTGATACAGTTATGAATGAAAAAGTAAAGTCATACAGTATTGGAAGTTTCCAGGTGCTCTGTGACCATCTAGAATATTTCTTATTAATTATTAAATCACAATTTAATGACTACTGTTTGATTGCTTGAAATGGTTATTGAACACTTTGGATATTCAAGCTCCACAAGTAAATAAAATGAGTAAATTTAAAGTGTTTAGTTTTACATGCAGAATAGTTAATAGCTGATAAAAACAAACAAATAAAATAATGTGCCAGAAAGAACACTAAGTAATGTGAATGTCAGTGCTAGGAAACTAAGGCACACTTTCAACTTCATTTCGTGGTGAAAAGGGAAGTAAGATCATCAGATAGGCTTAACATTGGAGTCTGTGGTAGGTTACTATCAGAGTCTGTATCCACACGAACTGGTATAGCAGATAATGTGTGAGGAAGATCTTGGGGAGGATATAACATCTGAGCTGAGGAAATCTCAGAAGAAGTAAACTAGATAGTAAAGTAGATAGAGCAGCTAAAGCGTGACATCCAGAGAAGTCAGCCTATGTTTGAGAAGCAGACAAAGGCCAGTGTGGCAGTTATAGGACAAGGTATACAATGTCATTTACTCTTCATTGTACTACAGTACAATGAAGCTTCAAATTCTCATTCTCTACTGACCTCTGTCCTGCCAAGTTCAGTAATCACCTTCTGGCTGTGACCCTCAATGAATGGATTGTTTTCTTTCTTCACACTTTCTGAACTCTGACACATACCACTCACTCCCTTATGAATGTTCTACCTTGATTTTAGGATGCTACCATTGATGATCTCTCTATTTCACTTGCTCTTTCTCTATGTGAGACCAAATCTAACATGAATTTCGGTTTCTATCATTCTGTTCAGTGTTCTGCCTGTTCCCATTTGTTCATTCATAATGTCAATCATATAAGACTTCTGTCCTATAGGAAGGTGCTGTGGCTTTAGAAATCATGTGGCTGAAATAGTCTCCAAGATATCAGAAGTACTTATATATCCACATTTCAGTTAAATAATTTTTTGTATTCTATGTTTCTGATCTAAAAAGACCTCACTCATTAAAACTTTATTGGTTGTTACTGATTATGTATCCAGGCACTGTACTAGATCTTTTTTTTTTTTTTTTTTTTTTTTCAGAACCAGGGATTGAACTCAGGCCCTTGCGCTGTCCAGGGAAGTGCTTATTCCACTGAGCAATCTCCCCGGCCCCTGTACTAGATATTGTGAAACATGACCCTACAGATTTCACCTACCGTTTTCCTTCAGGGCTTTCATCATAAGCTACTCTTTATGGGAAACTTTTCTTAAATCTTGATGTGTCATCAGGCACTTTTATAGTCTTATGTGCTTTTCCTCTGCATATCAATTTATTTGATTATCTGATTTTTCAGATCGAGATATCCATCATTTACAAATTCACATCACCAAACCAGAGCCCTTCACAGAACAGGTATTTAACACACACATAGACATTTACACATGCAAAACCATCTCTAACTTCATTACCTAGAGACTGCACATTTACAAATTTATCTATTCAGTAAGATTTATTCATAATATAAAAAGTAAAAATTATGCTTCCACATTCACTCATAGGTGGGTAAAGGAGCAAAACTTGTCAAATATACACTTTTCCAAGTAAGGTTAAACAAAGAGGTTCCCTGTCTCTTATTTCAGCTGTCATATTCTAACAAGTGTCCCTTTCGCAGTCTGTCTAAGGTCTTTATTTTTTCACTTGAACTTTTTGATACTTTACTGTTTAAAATGCCCCACATTGTAATGCTGAAGTTCTGCTTAGTGTTTATAAGCTAAAGAAGGGTGAGATGTGGCTTGAGGAGAGAATACCTGTAGTGGATAAGCTTCATTCATCCAGACATGATGCTATTGGCCATGATTTCAATGTTAATGAATCAATGATAATGAATTAAAAAATATGACTATAAAATAAACACACATATAGAACAGCATTATGTGTTGAATAGTTAACAAAATGTGATTGAAGGCTCATAGAAACAAACCTTCATTTTCCTTTTAAACAGTGGTTGATTATTTGATATTTCAATGTCAGCAGCAACTTTATAAGCATAACTCTGGCTATTTATGAGAATTGACTTTGGTATGTGTTGTAAAAGGATAGCAAAGAGAACATAAATAAAATACAGTAATTGTTCAAAGAGGGAAAGCGAATGTGTGATAGAAGACATTAGGTTGTATTTCAGCATGGGTTTGCTTTCCAAGGTAATCTCTGAATAGAGGGTAGAATTTCATGGAGCTAGCGCTAAGGGAGTCCCAATAGAAGGAGAGAAAACAAAACCCCAAATATGGGAGAGCTCAAGGATTTCTAGAAGTAGCTCAAGAATAGAGTAAGTTAAGGAAGTTAGTTCTATAATACATTGATGTCTACCCAGAAAGGAGATACATGTCATTTATGTATAAGTCACCCTTAACCTAATAGTCAGGCTTACTATCTGATGTTTTCTACTAACTTCTCAAAGTATCTGTTAAGACCCCCAAACAGTCAAAACTCACATCAAGCTAATATGAGTCTCACAGACTGTAATACTGACAGAATTTGGAAGAGATTTCTAACAACTACAAAGCTAACATGATTGATTGTCTCTTGAAAATAAAAGCTGCTGATCTTGGCTCAGAAATGCAAGAACATAGAGCAATTACCCCTTCTGCATAGATGGTATTACAAAAGCAATTTTCTGCCTTTTTTCTTATAACCTGGGTAACATGGTCTGCTCTCAGAAAGTAGGGAGAAAGCAGAGGAAGACTGGGGATAACAAAATGTCCTACACTGTGTATTTTCTTCTTTTGCATCAGATATTATGAATTGCTTCACAGGCTAACCACATAACGTAGTTAGGTTTTTATAACCTAGGCATAAATGGACAATAAGCCATAGTAGTAAGAAATCCTTACAGGAAAATTTATATGGAAAGCACAAGAAAGGGTTGTGCCCAAAATAAGGAGAATGCATAGGTAATAAGCTGAAGGAATTAATGATTTAGTTTCACCCTTATCCTTTGATAATTTTAACCAGAATCCAGAAACCAAGGGAGCATTTTAATTTATATTTTATCTGTTTCTCAGGGCAAAGAGGAGAGAGGAGAGAGGAGAGTTGAGAATAGATTTAAAATTGCAACATGGAGAAATAATTATATTAAATGTGAGTGCCACAGTATGCATTCACTCAGCGTGTATATGCCACAGATAACTATGTAATCAAATTTCATAAAATCTATTGTATTACCTACTGTTCAGAACAATTAGTTTACAATAAAACATTTGAGAAGACCAGATTTCTATTGATAACCATTGCTATTAACTGAAATCAGTTAGTACCCATGATTAATTGAATTCACTTCCGATTTTAAGTATCTTTCTTTATTAATTAAAAGGTAAGGGGTGCTTACAGGTTGAACACTTGGCTCTTTGAATGTGTCACTGGTCTTCTATGCCTTTGGTTTTCAATAAGAGAGTGATATTTCAGGAGCTGTCCAGAGTGAGGAAATTACCAAGTGAAATGTTCTAGTGTCAAGTTTAGAGACCTCTGGTTATAATCCTATCTAATATATAAAGGCTCAGAAATCATTACTTTGTTCTTATGGCTAATAAAACAATAATTGAAAAGAAATTATTTGTTTTAGACTCATCAGAAAACTGACATCACATGAAAATTTATCTGGAAATTGAGAAAGAGTACAGAAATTCATGGTCCAAATCGATTTACTCAGAGAAAAAACAGGTAGAGCCTTAAAGTGGGAGGACACCAAAAGAGTATTTCTGATGAACTGCTAGACACTGAGTGGTCTAATTTGAGAAAGTAAAACTCCCTCTCCACTCCAGCTAGATTCTGGATCTTGTGGTAAGGAATCCAGAGATGTCTCTTGTGTTTCCAGTAGCAGGAACAAGTCATCTTATAAAATATACTGAGTGTCTCCTTCATGGCACACATCCACTGTCTAGGAGAAATATTGCCATCTCACCTGGGGATATAGCTATTCATGACTCCAGCTCTCACTAGTCTTCCTCTATTACCCCTGAGGGAAGACAGGAAAACTAAGAAACACTGATAAGGTCACAGTCCAGGGGCATTGGGAACCTAAAACTCCTGTAAGGAGACCCATTGTTTCTCTTTCCCCACAGTTTGCCAATACATCAATAGGCCATGAGAGAAGTTACAATGGATAATGGCTGAAAGAGCTGAAAAGCACTGACTCTATTGGAAGAAGGCTTTTTGGAGGACAGAGACAATAAGAGATGTAAAAAGTATCCACTAGAATTCAAAGACTTTCACTTAGAGCTATGATAAATGCTTAACAAAGTCCAACTCCCGTCATGTTAACATAAATTCCTATTGACGTCTAATTTACCTCAGTTCATATGCATGTATATGCATATACACATACATATATATGTATATACACATACATATATATGTATATATATACATATGCATCACATACATACAAATCTATGTATGTGTATTTTATACTTTGGTATTTATCTATGTCTGTTAATGTCCACATCTTTGTGTATGTGTATATACATGTGTGCATTTATTTATCTGGCTTTAACAAATGATACAAGCTTGATGAGATAATACACTTTGAAGAGCTAAAGTATTGTGGTTTATGTCTATATCTCTCCAAGAGTCTCATGCACTCCCAGGAGGGTGAATGCATTACTGGGGCTGTGTGTTGACTTGCTGTCAGGGTGGGGCCTGCCCAGGGGAGACAGGTTGCTGCTCATGGGACCTGGAAAAGAGAACCTCTCTCCAACTCCTCCCTTTCCTTTCTGCCTTCTGGATGCCATGAGGCATGTGGTGGGCATGCTTCCACTGCCAGAGCCTTCTGCCATACCTTCCTGCTTTGGAACAAAGAAGCAGCTAGGGACCAAAGGCATGAGCCAAAATGCACTTATTCTTTCAGAAGAGGTGTCAGGTACATTGTCCCAGGAGTGAAGAAATGTGACTGAGACATAAAGCAAGCACAGGATGAGTATCAAAGTGACAGACTTTGGAATCAAAAGACAAAGAATAGAATAAAACTATGATTAGTATTATAAGAAATCTAACAAAATGTGAACAATGTGCAATTTGAGGCAAATACTATTAGCTAAGAGATGGAAAGCTAAAAATGATCAAAAGGAAATTCTAGAAACCAAATCCAAACCAAACCAAACTGAAACAAAACAATACAAAACACAAATGTGATGAAGATTTTTGATGAGATAATCAGTAGACTGGACATAGCTGATGAAAAGATTCATGAACTTAAATTTGTACCTATATTAACTTCTGAACTTAAATGCAACCAGAACAGGAATAAAAATTAATCAGAATATCCAGCAAGTGTGAGACAACAACTTCAGATGTAACATATATTTAACCCAGTTATCAGAAAGAAAATAAGGAATAGAGCAGAAGGAATACTAGAAGTGAGTATGGCTGAGAACTTTCCAAAATTTGTGGCAGACTTTCAACCACACATTCAGTTAGTTCAGAGAACTTTGAGAAGATGGATATGAAGCCAAAAGGGGTGACAGACATCTGTAACCCCAGCACTCTGGGAAGCTGAGGCAGAAGGATCATAAATTGGAGCCTGCCCAGTGCAATCTACTGATTTAGAAATACTTTGTCTCACAATTAAAAATGAAATATGACTGGGGCATGTAGATCAATGCCAGGGCTGTATGTTCCATCTTTAGAACAGAAGCAAAAGATGATAAAAACCAAAGAAAATAAGATGGAATATGAATAAAGTTACCTTCTTTAGACTGCAGAGTACTAATTATAAAAAGAAATCTCAACCAAGTGGCCATTTTGTCTAGTGAGGAAGAAGAACGCATTAGAAATCATCTGAGGAAAAAGTGACCAGCAAAAGTAAGGATGGGAAAACCCCACCAATTTACCATTATACATTAAGAAAAAAATTATTCTTCAAAATGTGTGGAGAACAACTGGGTGCAGTGATGTGTGTCTCTGATCCCAGCACTCTGGGAAGACGGGTGGGAGGATCTCACCTTAGAGCCCAGCATGGCATTTTAGCAACATAGCAAGACTGTCTCAAGGTACAAAATAAAAAAAAATGATCTGGGGATGTAGCTCAGTGCCTAGGTTCAACTCCCAATAGAGAAATAAAGACTTTCTTAGAGATACAGAAACTGAGAGTAATCATCTCTAGAAGATTTTCCCTTGAAATACAGAAGCTCTCATGGGAGAAGGAAAATAATTAGTCAGATACTTTGACCTAAAGAAAGAAAGAACTTTGGGAAAGGGTAAATGAAAGTAAAATTAATTCTTCTATTTCTCTTAATTGACAGAAAATGAAACTTCATGGGCCTATGAGATAGCTCAGCAGTCTAAAGTGCCTGCTTAGGCAAGTGTGCAGGGACTGTAGTTCACCTCCAGCACCACATGCTGCGCCAGCCCCACCCCCAGGGCAGGCTGAGTTGGCCACAAAAAAGAAACAAAAATGAAACTTCATTTAAAAGAATACTAGGAACAATATATTGAGCAAATGCAACATATTGATAGATAAACAAATGACCACTTTAGGACCATTGCCTCCTAAAGAATAGAATAGAGCAATTGGAAATGCCATTGTTTGTGCAGGTAGTGCTGGAGGTGGCTCTGGGGAGGTCAAGTTCTTCCTTACTTTTTCCACACTGAAGAGTGTCCTGGGAATGTTAAGGCTTAGATATAAAATGCATGTACTCCATAAGTCTCATGCATTTAGAGGTGTTTTGGCAAGGTGATTGATTCATGGGGGCATTATATGCATCACTGAATCAATTAATTGATGCATCCACAATTGAATGTGGGGCTAGGGTGGGGTAGCTGAAAGTAGGAGGTGGGATTGGTCTGAAGATAGTGTTCTTGGGAACATGATCTGGATGGATGTATTTTTATCCTTGGCTCATGCCTTCTCTTTCTGCTTCCTGGCTGCCCAGGTTGGGAAGCTTTCCTCCACTAGCACAGCCCAAATACTGTAGTTCCTGTAGGCCTCCCTTATGGTGTTTTAGCCCTGCACCTCATGTGTCCCCTGGGACATAAAATCCAGATATCTGCTTTCCAGGCTCCCTCAGATGGGGCCCTGGACAGACAGGGATCCATTCACCCTGGGCCACTTTCAAAGTCAGTGACATTTTACATTATATTTATCTTAAAAGGAAGTATAAAAGAATAATATTAAAAGCAGAGAAAAAAGCTTACATAAATTGGCTATTTAATTCCTCTCTTATTTATGCTTAAAAAGGTGAATGTGGTTTGTACAGAAACTCTACTTTTTGGAATTAATGACTTCATTTGGATTTCAAAGGTAAATTTACTCTGTATCATAAGTAATCATGCCGACATTCATCCTGATTCTCGCAGAGGCATTGTCAGTGAACATTCTAGCAGCTGACACAATGTTCTTTCTAATGACACTCTTCTGGTTATTATTTCAATGTTCCACCCACATATTACTCTTCTCTTTGTCTTGTCAAGTAGTGGTGATGAAAATACGAAAGGTTGCTAAGTGCTTTTGTAGAAGTAGCATGATAAAAAGAGTATTTTAAAAAATCCCATGCAAAAAACAAAAGAGCACATCATGTCACATCTCTTCACTTATAATCTCACAATGCAAGTCCTGCTAAATATATATTTTGTTGAAACATTTCCTTATTTCAGAGAAAGTAATCCATATATTTTTAACTTTTACTTTAATAAACACAGAATTTCCTTGATATTATATTTTATTTTTATTTTTTTAATTTTCTTTCTTTTTTTCAGAATTTTGTTGATAAACAAATAGCAATTAGACAGTTTCAAATCAAATCACTAGG
>NDGM011061841.1:0-26496 GCA_002564305.1 Octomys mimax
AACCCATAATCCCAGCCTTGGATTACATATAATCCCAGTAGATCATGAGTTAACACATACTCTGGAAGTCCCCACCCTATGACTATGCATGAGGCTTTGGGGGGACAACTAGACACAAACCATAACAGTATCCCCACAGGCCACCCATTGAGTCAGTGCATTCTGTGAGCTCCACCTGGGGCAGTCATTTGGTTTCCTGTTTATGTCCTGCCTCCCTCTAATATTGATTGGGAAAGAACGTTCAGCTAGGTGTGTTGTGAAGCCACTCAGAAGATAGGCTAGAGGCCATGGGTCCTGTTGTTTCCTCTGCAACCCTAAGGTTGCATAAAAGGGTAGCATTTGGGGGAGGGGTGTCTGTTTGCAGAGAGAGAGAGAGAGGAATGAGAATATGTGGGGTGTGCATGGGGTGGAATGCGCTCTCTTCCCTGTGGGGCTGACTCTGTCCTGGCACCGGGTGTCTGGTAGGTGCCGTAACATGGAGTGTTGATCAGCTCTCATCTTGTACTTGCCTTCTAGCTTCAGTGATCTGGCTGTCAGCAGTTGACACCACACAGCTTTGCTGGAAGCTTGTCAGGAAAAGCTCTGTTTATGAAGGTATACCATGTACCTGAGCACGCACAGCAAGCCTGTGCCTATCCTTGTGGAAATCCCAGCACAGTGGTGCAGACACTTGAGCCACCTGAACCCAGCCCCTTTCCTGTGTTTTGGGGAAGCAGAGCAGACTAGGCTCCAGAAAAAGGGGCCTTCCCCAGGCCACCCGGCTGCCAGCCTCAGAGACTGGCAGACTCCAGGCTCCCATCTGCCAGCCCTGATCTTCTCATTCCATTGCACTCTGTTATTCTTTTAATTCACTTCGTCGCTGCCTCTGGATGTCACTACCCCCGTTGTAGGTGTTGAGGTTCTGGAGAAGTACATGTGATAAGGATACTTTATAATTTCAGTGTAATCAGTCAAATCACAAAGTTGTGAATATATTCTGCCAAGGTATTTGCATTTTTAAAACATTTTTAAAATTGATAGAGCAGTGCATCGTATCACCTCCATGCCGTGGTAGTCAACCACTGCTATTGAAAGAATATTGATCATTTTAATCCTGCAGACATCATTTACATGTAAAGTGGCATGCCTAAACCCTTGAAAAGTTCAGCTTCAAAATGTCAGCTTGTTAGTGACCTTCTGCTCCTAAAGTATGCTGTGAAATCTAGGTCATTATTATTTATTCATTTGAATGCCATGTTTTCAGTAACAAAGAATTTTACAAGATACTTAATGACATTTCTAGAGTGCTTCGTTATTACTGTGTGATAGTTTTCACTATCATACAGGAAATGCAGTCTAAAGGCTTTGCCAAACTTACCAGTTTTTGGAGTCATCCGAGCACACATTAAAAGGTATGAAATGAAGGAGAAAGTGCCCCGCTGTCCTTTTAATGGAGTGCTTTTCCTTCCTGAATCCAAGACTTGCTGCATGCAGAACCCTGTTTTGTGACACCAGTCATCTGGTCAGTTCATGTGCTTAACCTGAAACTCCCAACGTCCCTTACTGCATAGGAGCCAGGGGCTTTCATGGCATTCCTGCCTGGCCATGTACAGGCCTGTGCCACTCCAAAGCAATAAGCCACATGTGTCCAACATCAGCCAGATAGGCAACATGAAAAGGTGCCCTTCAGGAGCTCAGCCAGCGCTAGCACATGGTGAGCACCTGGCCTCTGCTGGCTGCTCCCTTTCCCCAGTCCAAATCTAGAGTTGTCATTGCATGTCTCTTTTCTTTAAACATTATTGTCACTTGCTGTATTCTCTATCTTTCTATTAGGAAGTTAAAGACTAGCCAAGAAAAAATGTTTGTTCCCATATGAAAACACAGAATCCCATATAAGATGGGCTCAGAGCCATGTCTTTTACAAGACTGTGTGGGGTTAATGAACACCCATGGCATTCTTTCCCCCTGGTTAGAATCTAGAAGGTTTTGGAAAGTTGAAGAAGGTTCTGAAAAGTTCCAGAACGTTCTAGAAGAAAGTCATCGAGTAACAGACTAACATACCAGTGTAAAGATATGGAATCAGAAGATTGATGCTGAGCTAGGTCTTGGGCAGGACTGAGGAAGGATCACAGTATAACATGCTTTTCTCTGATTAAGACCTAGAAATTTGGGGTCAAGAGCTTTCAGATTTGCTTGTTTGTTTTTCAGAAAGATTGGGTTGGATATAGTCACAGCTCAGACTATACATCTTGAGGCACAGACACCACCTGTGAATTTCTGTCCTGTTGTATATGTCGCTCCCTATCTATAGATGGCCAAGAGACCAAGAAGGCTGGTTGTTCTAGAGGAGGGCAGAGATACAGGATCCAGGCCTATACCCTGCTCTCCTGTTATCGCTGGCCCTACTGGAAGCCATGCCCAAGATGGGCATGTCTCCTCTGGTTACCAGTGCTCATAACACAGGATTGTGCTGGACACATAGCCTGTAGTCACACAAAAGTTGTCACTGCCTCCCACATCACAGATGAATATGCATGAAGATAGGACTGTAGGCTGGACCTGGAAGGAGAAGCCCATGCGAGGTGGTTTGTGTCCTTGGTACCTGTACAATACTAATCGTGATCCCAGCAGTGCCACCAGAAGTAGTTTTCCTTCATAGGTTTATACAGAAGGAAGAACAGCTAAACCCCCACAGCAGGCTGGAAGGGCAGGACTAGGAGGTGCTAGCTAGGGCACTTCTGTCCCTCAAGCCTTAGGAACCTCTTTCCCTGAGCCCCGAGCCCCCTTGGCTAGGCCACACCTGTGACAGAGCCCACCAAAGCCTTGCTGAAGCCTGGTTTGAACATTCCTCCCGAGTAACACCAGAATGGGATGTTCATTCCTCATGATGAAGTCAGAGGTACATGACTATGAGGCCACTGGAGTCACTCCAGCCACAGAACGAGGGTGTGCCTGCATGTGCCAGAGTGAGTCACGCAGGCCAGTCTGAGGTGACATGCTGCTCTAGCTTGTCAGGTCTCATACATCAAAATCTGCTTCCTTGTGACCCTGCGGTATTTACACAAAGAATTGTGTATCTTCTGTAATAGCTACAAAAGCCGAGCACTGTACTTCATCATAGACTTGCGGGCACATATTTCTTTGTACATCCATATACCCCATCAATAAATAAAGAGATTTCAGGTTAATCTCCCCTGAGCAGGATGAACTACCATTTGATTGCTTCATCCTTCAGGAAAATCATTGCTTTCATCCAAAGGGTAATGTTAGAGCAAGCTGGGAATTCCAGAACTAGCAATTTGCTACTTTATTCTGACAATGGCTTATCTACGAGATCAGCCACTGCCCTACATAATAAATTCGAGGGAGCAAAGTCAGGTTTCCAATAAAGTCTACTTCTCTGCAATTCTGTAATTTTCTCTTAAAATGATTTCTGATAACCTCAGGTAGTGCTGTGTGCTATAAATCTACTTAACCCTGATAAGCCTAAAGAAAAAAGGAAGAAGCCAAGCAGCTTATTTATGGATGATATTATCTGGTGCTGTGGAGCGAAAACACAGCATCCCAGAACCTCTGGAAGCTGGTGCCTGCACACACTGGTGTAGAGTGGCGCTGTGGGTTTTTTCTGCTCCGAGTCCCTCAGGACACTCAGTGAAGTATGGCCTGGAGGTGGTGGGGAAGCTGGGGCCTTGCATACTGCTCTGTGGAGGGCCACTGCCTGGGTTGTGCTGCAGAAGAGACAGGGTCAGAAGGGACAGAGAGAAGCCTCTGTGAGATGGGAAGAGAGTGTGGGGAAGCGCTGGGCCCCAGTCAGCCTCCATCCTGCTGCGTAAAGCAGGGGTGGCTTCGAGAGTTCTTGCTCCTGCTCTGGTATGTGAAGTGGCCCCATCTCCTTGTAAAGGGGTATTTTTTCTGTGTTTGTTTGCTGCTTTCATGATGTTAGAAGCTACTTGCCACGTTCTGGGTCTGGGATGCTATGAGAATGTTTCTGACCTAAGCACCAGTAGTTGTCTACAGAGAGTGGGCTTAGTGTGAGTACGGGTGGAGAGAAGAAGGGGAAGTAAGAGACGGCACAGATGTTAAAGGAATGCAAGCTGCTCTCCTTCCTTCTTTTCTTTCCCTTTCAGAGCTTTTATTTTACATGGCTCTGGTGTTTGTTCTCTGGCTTTCTTTTAAAAGTCAGAGGAGCCGAGCATATATTGCCTGCCTCCAAGGTCCGTGTCTTGGGTGGGGATTATTTTATCTGCAGGAGGACATGCACAAATATTCTTGCTGAAACACAGGCACCAACCAAGCCCAGTGTCACCTCTGATCTCAGAAGCTATCAGCCAGGCCAGGCTGTCAGTCTTCAGGGCTGGGGATCTGCCCTGGCCTCTGGAGAGGAGGCGGAGGCCTAGGAAAAGGAAGTGGGCCTCCCACACTTAGCCATGGGGCTTGATTCTGGGGGGGATCTTGCTGCAGCCTCCATTTTTTATGAGGTTCATCCTGTCTTGCATTCCACACTGCACAAAGATAGAATGGCCTTCCACAGCTTGGGCCTCTCGTTGCCTCTAGTCGGGCTTCCTCATTTCTGTGAGAGTTAGTCTCTACAACCGAAATTCCACACAGTGATCTCCCTCACCCAGGTCAGAGCTCAGAAAAGTCTTTCCAACATGTTCAAATCCATGGTGTTTTTCCTCTCATGACATTCTTCCAGAATAAAAGCTCTGTCCGCTCTCAAAGGCAGAAGTGTTCTCATAAGTACTCAGGAGTTCTACAGTCAGTGCTGAGTGACACATTCAATCCAAAGGACTGACACATCTGTCCTTCTGGGATATATATATTATTCATAATTACTAATAATCACTAGCAAAGCAGCTGGAATATTGAAAATATTGCTGTAAGTGATTTTAAAAGTCAGACAAAGCCTCCATTCTGCTGACTTTTAGATTCTACTAGTGTGTGTAGAATCTAAAATATTATTCACATTAATATTTCTGCTTCTTGGGACTTAGCATAAATGGAGTGTCCTGGATAGATTTTTTAAAAATCAATCATAACTTAAATGTTTACAATGCATCCTGCTGTACCTATTTAGGTGTACATGTTATCATTTCCAAACGCATAGGTCTTATCTTTAAGTAATTTTGTGCCTAGTACAGTGGGCGTAGACAGAACAAATAGTTTCTAAACCCTCCCCAGACAGCTGTTTCCCAGGACATAGTCACATGTAGCTTCAAGGGATGCTGAGAAATGTTGCCGCCTTGACAGTTGTAGAAGATTGTTATTCCCTGTATCAGAGGTGAGGATGCTTTTTCTGTAAAGGACTAGACTGTAAATATTTTAGGATGCAAAATATTGCAACAGCCCACTGTTGTCTTGGCTGCAGGAAAAAAAAAAGCCGTAGAAATAAGCAAACAAGACTGCAGTCCTCGTCCAAAAAAATTGTAGAAAAAATTGTGAATATTTGGTGGCTGGATCATAGTTTGTTGAATCTAGATAAAGAAAGGAAATATATTAGTATTTTGGCTCAGATAAAAATAAAGTAGTATGATATATTAGATCTGGTGAGATGTTAGCAAAAATTTTGAACCAATTGCAGACCCCAGTGTGATTCACCTTTTGGTTAGATATTCGCCTAACTAACATACAATCAACAGTAACACATAGTCTCCCACAAATGATTTCTACATTTTGAGCCTAATTATATTTTAGAAAGTTTGTATTAAACTATACTCTCTTTACCAATTTAGGGTGGCCTTTACTTTATTTTCTTTTATTTTATATTTTGTGATTCTGGGAATCAAACCTAGTGCTTTGTGTGCGCCAGGCAAGAGTTCTACCTTGTGCCATGTTCCCAGCCATTGGCTTCTTTAAATATATCCTTGTACATGAGACACTTGGGTGAGAGGGAGTTTGCATAATAACTAAGTCCTGAAAACTAAGTGACCATAGTCTGTCCTGTGAATGTAAAACCCATGTAAATATTATTGATCATGTTTTAAGAAACCGATGTCACTAGCCATCTTATTTCTTAGTTTGAATTTCAAGGATTTTAGAAATCCTGGTGTTATCCTGGTTAGACATGTAAAGTCATGTTGCCTTCTGGTGTTCCTTGGTTGGTTGGTTACTTGGTTGCTTGGTTGGTTGATTCATTTATTCTATGCTGGGCCCAGAAGCCACTAAGCCTTAAGTGAATACTTAGGACCATGTCACATCCTCTCATAGAGCTGGCAGTGCACAGGGGATGCCCACTTTAAACAGTTACATGTTGCAAGATGACACCTACATTAGAGGCAGGCCTGGATGTCAGCAGAATCTATAACTGAAGGGTCACAGTAGGGAAGATTGTTAGAGAAGGTTGCTGTGAGAAAATGAGTTCTGAATTAAAGAGTCATCTGAAAAATGTCTTATGATCAAATACAGACACATTTTTCTTTTTTACTAATCTATAACTGAAAGTAGAACAAATGAACAAAAATCACAAGGTGGAATATTTGCTTTTCAGTGAAACAGAATAAAATTTACCCTCCTGTCTGAGCAGAATAATTCGGAATCTAGTTTGCGTAGCATTACCTTTGCACCCAGCTCCTTGTGGCAGACACCTCAGTGATAAGGTGCCTTCTCCTTCCTATTTCTCACCACTTCCTTCCTGTGAGCACAGCACGCCAAGGGGGGTTGTCAGGGCCCAAGGTCCTCAGACTGTTCCGGCCTTGTGCACAGAGCCAGGCTCTGGAACGAGTGTTTGTAGAAGCTCCCCGCCAAGCAAGTGTTAAGCGAGTGTTTGTAGAAGCTCCCCAGAAATCAGGTGTGCTGATCTGGGGTCTACTAGTAGCCCTCACCCCCTGCACCATGAGCCACCCTTCCTCTCTCTCAGGAGGACGTGGTTCTGTTTCTGTGGTTTCTCAAAACGGGTATTTTTACTGTTACTGCTCACTCACACAAATGTGCATAAATGTTGATGGACTATAAGACAAAAAAAATTACTGTGAAATACTGTACATAGATAATTCCACGAGAGGCTAATAAAAAAAGATAAATTGCTGTGTGGCTTCCTGTTGATTATAAAGCAGTATGTTGATAAAAATTCGTTATACCTACAAGAGTTGAACTTGCACAGTCAAAATACATGTGAAAGATTTGCCGCTTGGACTCTTTGCAAAGTCTGTTTTTGTTTCCTTCTGCATTTCTGAAACTCATAAGTCATTCTTTAAATAAAATGATAGGATATCAGGGCCTGATGCAGTCCTCTCAGTTTCCTTATTTAATCCTTTCCACAATATCATGAATATTCCATTTTTACAGGTAAGAAATCAGAAGCTGACAGAAATAATCACTGACAGGCATAAAATTAAAACCAAATAGCTGGGCTTGGTGGCAAACACTAGTGCTCCCAGTATTCTGTGTGGCTGCAGCAGGAGGATCATAAATGCAAGCCCAGCCTGGACAGCTTAGGGAGACCTTGTCTCAAAATAAAAAATAAAAAAGGACTCAATGAAAATATTGTGTATTCAATCCCCAGTTAAAAAGTAATGAATTCAGCTGGGCATGGTGGCACATGCCTGTCATCCCAGCACTTGGGAGACTGAGGCAGGAAGACTGCTGTGAGTTTGAGGCCAGCCTGGGCTACAGAGTGAATTGAAGGCCAACCTGAACTGCATAGCAAGACCTTCTCTCAAAAAGACTAAAATAAGGGCCCAGGGAGATGGCTCAGTGGAATAAGCACTTGCCTGGCAAGTGCACGGGCCTGAGTTCAATCCCCGGTGCCCCCCCCACCAAAAAAAAGACTAAAGTAAAATAAACTGCTGTTATTTCACAGTATTAGGCAATGAGTAAAGAAAGTCCTTATTTTCATTACAAAACTTATGTATCTTTGTGTATGCTTATAAAGAACAGGTTCTTGCTACACTTGTTTGAGTAAGATCTTACTTTACCGTAGTTAACAGTTTAATTATTAATAAATTAGGAATCCATGCTGCTAGGCCTTCCTGATACTTGTTTTTCACGTGGGACCCACTCAAAATGAAGATAACCATGAAGCTAACCCTATGCTCCTGCATATATTTCTAAGGCATACTCATAGCTAGAGGCTCATACTTCTCTTTCTCAACTGCAAAATAGGAAGAGAGCTGGCACTGTTATTCCTATAATCACATAACTGAAGGTTTACAGAAATGTTAGAGGTAAAGTAAATCATTGCAAAAGTAACCTTGTTATCTATCCATGGATACATTTCCTTTAAGATTCTTTTCCTGAACTTGGACTACCCAAAAATGGTGTAATCAACATTAGGTTATGAAAAGAAATCCAAAAAGAACTGTAAGTCTGTAAAAATAAGACAGCTTGGATGGGTGTCCAGAAACATGTGCATTAGTGCATCTGTAACTCACCACATACATGGCAGAGACATGCTGTACAGACTTTATGGATGAGCCCAGACAAGCATGCAGTGTGGACGGCATGTGATTAATTCCATTCCAGTGTACATGCGATTGTACAGCAGTGCCTCTGACGTTCACTGCTTACATTTCAGCAACCTTGCGGAGGGGTGTAAGATGATGTGGGGGACCTCACTGCTAGCCTCTGGTCCAGAACCCCAGGTAGAGCAGGTCTTCTCTCATTTGTTTCAATGGGGGGGTCTCATAATAATCCCTTCAAATCCAGTTATTTTAGAACTAGCCACTCTGGGAGCCCCTGCAGCATAGGGACTGGCTTTTCTTGCATCACTGTGGGCTTTCTGCCCCTCCTTGCCTGCCCACCCATGGTACTAAGTGTGGTCTGGCACTTGTATGTGTGCATCACTTCCTGTGCTTCTGTTATCTGTGGTGAGCAGGGTCTTTTGTTCTGGGCTCACAGCTTCTCACAGTAGCTTCCCTGCCTTTGACCTGCTTTGCATAGAAGCATGCACTGGGAAGCCATGTTATGTCTCGGAAAGGAATTGGTGCGGGAGAACTGGCTGCTGTCTCCTCAGCCATCCCTCCCCTCCCCGATAATCCTGGGTAGGCAAGAGGAAGGAGACAGGCAGGCTCCATCTGATAGTGCAGTAAACCCCAGCCCCCAACAGCCCTGCAACAGCACCTTCAGTTCACCAAGACCTTGAACCCAGCCCTAAACCCAGGACCCTCAGCAAGAAAGGAGTTTTTATTGCCTCCTTATTGTAGAAAACTAAGGCTCAGCAGAGTGGAATCTTGTTCAAAGTCACCGGGGTGGAACCCAGAGTGAGACCTGGGTCCCAACCAGTCTACTTTCATTTCCCATAAAATACAACCCTTAATGGGTTGAAATACTTAGGAGCTGGGTCTTTTCTCCTGCGCCTCCCTGCATTTTAGCTTCACCATTTGCCTGGAAGATAAGCTAATGACTTTTATCTACACTGATGCCTCTAAAGCTGTACCATGGTAACATTTAGGAGTCTAGCTGCTTCATATTTTTTTTAAAAATGGAAGCCAAACAGATAAGTTTGGATTATTTCCCAGTAAATCAAGGTTATGAACTTCTTCCTATGATGGATTTTACCCTGCTAGCTGACAAAAATTGTTGGTCATCATGTAGACATTGCCCAAACATCCAGCATTCCCACTGGCTGTAGTCCAATCAGTGCAGAAGCCTGAATTTCAGTCTAGAAATTTGTAGCAGTCCCCGTAGAATCCAGATGTCCATCCCTTCTGCTCTTTTTCTTTTCTGCTTTTTCTGAGAACCTGTTAACTCAAGAGCAACTTGACAGCCTGCCTTCCCTGCAGTGCTCCGCAGGTTTGTCAGACTGTGCTCTTGGTCTGGTTTATTCATTGTAAAACTACAAGAAAGTAAGGATGCCCTCAGATATGTGGCTCCTCTTGTCTGCTGACAGCTCTTCCCCACAGTCTGTGAAAGTCTGTTGTGAGTGCCATCTTCAGCCTTCTCTAACCTGACTGCCTCTAAAATGCGGGGATGAGTAAGAGTATTTAATAAGGTGGATTGCCCATCATTCGTGACCACAACCAGGAAAATGTGTGGCACCTACCTGTCATTGTCCTGGCCATGGTCCCTGCTATGCATCAAAGGTGCTGATGCTCAGACAACACTGTCCATGATGAGAACCACCAACTTGGGACACCATGATGTATCAGGTGGTCATTTATATTCCTTGTCATTTTTTCCTGATCCTATTTGTATTTTCATTTCATGCCAGCCAAATCTAAGTAGGTTTGCCAGAATAATTAGTCAACTCTAACTAGGTTGATGTAAATGTCTGATGTGAACTCTTGTATTTCAATTAATTCTGTGGCCCATAGCCTTGAGTTTTGAGATATTGATGAAAATCAGTCATCTCAGCCAGGCATGGTGGGCATGTCTGCTAATGCAGTACTTAGGAGGCTAAGGCAAGAGGATCATGAATTCAAGGCCAACCTAGGTTTCCTGGTGAGTTAAAAGCCAGCCTGGACCACTTCAGTGAGGTCCTGTCCCAAAAAGTAAAACAAAAAAAGAAAAAGAAAAACAAATCGGGGGTAAGGGGAAGTTTTGATGCGAAATTCACTAAAGGTCTGAGAGAACTTGCTGGCAAGGCAGGAATACGGCATGGGTCTAAGAATAGCTCCGCATCTTACCTTAGACTTCAGCTAAGCTTCAAGGGTTCTTGGTACAAAATAACACTCCTTTGTGAGCAGCTTCCAAATTACTTGTGTGTTGCATGCTGTTCCAGTCTATGACAAACACTTAGAGATTTGGTTTCTGCAGGAAGGAATGTCACACGTGGGTCTGACAATACCAGCATGGGGACATGGATTGAGCGTGTGAGTAGAAGATAGGACACAGGCTGAGAGCCTGGGATGGAATGCTTGGGAGGGAAGCCCTGGGGGGGTGGACACGTGGAAAGAGGGCCTAGCAACATGACATTTTCTAGTGCCTGAGACACGCAGACAGCCCCAACACCCAAGCTACCAGCTATGATTAAAAGGAGTTGTCTACATTTGCCTGCGATTGTTTTGAATAGCCAGTTGTTACTTCCTAAACAGAAAGGTAGAACCACGTGTCTGCTGTGTTGTTGTCCTGTATAGTGATCCATATTGCAAGTTCTCAGTATTTAGTTAGAGCTGCCCTGCATGGAATTAGGAGAAGTCAACAGAACACACCCCTTTGTGTTTAGACCACAAAAAGCCAAAAACTATTTTCTTCGTGTCTCTCTTTCTTGCTCTTTTTCCCACTGTTAGCAAGTACCACGTGTGACCCAAACACTATTTCCAGATGTAAAATTTATTCCATAGAAATTTTTGTTCATTTATCTGTTTTGCTTTGAGTTTTGGATAGTACAATTTAAGTAAGTCAAGAAGAGAGATGATAGAATTATAGTAGATACTGAAATTATTTGCAGATGTTTGGCCTCATATTTTAAAAAATCACACATATCAAAATGTTGCAATGTTCATTCCATTGCTATGTGTTATGGCTTGGGTCTAAATGTCCCCCTAAAACCTCAGCCATGCTGGAATTGTAAGGACTTTGGCAACTCCTAGAGATGGGTTAAATGCCTTTTGCATGAAGGAATATGCAGGAGTCTTTTGGGGACAGAGGCAGAATGCTATGGTTTGTGTCTAGATGTTTCCCAAAAGCCTCATGAATCAAAAGTGGAGTTTTCTGAGAGGTAGCTGGATCTATAGTATGTGACTCTGGAATGAATTTGTGGGGCCATGCTAGGGTTATGGATACTAGGATTAAGGGTGTGAGTGCTACCTACCCTGACTAGGCCAGATAAGACATAAGGCTCTAAACGGCTATCCTCAGAGCTGTCACTGTCACAAACCCTTCTCAGTGCTCTGGTTGTCCCTTGCTGCTGTGCTGCTTTCTGTCAGTCATGAAGCGTTTCTCCTCTGTAATGCCCCTTTACTGTGGAGCCAGCTGATTGTAGACTGAAACCCCTACAAACTGTAAGCTAAATAAACTTTTATGACTCTAGCATTGAGCGTTGAGTATTTTGTCTCAACAATGAGAGAAAAAACTAAGACACTATGAAACATGACCTTTGTCTGATTCTTCAAAGTTGGCTATATCCTTATCATCACTACACCATACCTTTGATTGGCCAGAACATTACCAGTACAGCAGTTGAAGTTGCTTGAAGATCACTTTACTATCTTGCTGTCTAGGGCTATCCCCAGAGGTGTCACTGTCACATACCCTGCTCAGTGCACAGCAGCTCTTCCAGGTCTTCCCTCCTGCAGCCGTCTGGTGGTGGTATCCCCTCCTGTGGATCCCTCCTCACACACCACAGTCCCTGCACCAAAGCCTGGCCTCTGCCCTGCTTGTGTGGCAAAGGACAAATTATAACTTAAAAACCTGGCTTGGCTTTGTTTTGTATTATAGAATTGAGCAACCCTTCATTGCATGAAATAGAACAAGTGTGTTCTGAGCTGAGCTGAGCTGAGCTGAGCAGAAGTTGGTGCTATAGACAGAGGAGGGCTGAGAAAAACAGAAAGAAAAAACAAGTGCTCTGGTCCTTCAAAGTCACTTTCCTTGTAAAAAGTAAGGTTACCAGCAAAACAGGAAGATCACTGATTGGGGAGTGTGCAGTTTCTTCTCTTTTCTGCTTTTTTGTAAGGAGAAGGCAGAGGGAGCTTTACTGTCAGACCAAGTCAAACTGACGTGCTTGGGAATCTGGGCTGTTATTTCTTCCTGGTTGGGAGACTGGAAATTGCGACAGCTGGCTGTGCTGAAAGGCCAGCACAGGAGTCTGAGCCCTGCGGTGGTCTGTCGGCATCAGCCTCCGTCTTTGCTCCTCACTCACCCCTTCACCACTGGGACACAGCTGGGTCACTGTGGAGAGGAGAGCCCCGAAGTTGTCTCTCATGAGTCACCAAAGGCACCCAGTGATGGGGAAGATGGAAACATCAGGTGTTGGGCAGTTATTTTGTTTAAAGAATAATTTTTGGTGATTAAAACCTCATATTCATGCTGATAAATATTCTGGAAATTCCGTTTTCCCAGTTTTAGAAGATGACTTATTTTGTTACCTTTGAGTTCAGTGTTGTCTTCAAAAAGATCACATTATGAGATACAATACATCGTCATTGTCCTGTAAGATTTAGGTCACCTGCCACAAGGCTGAGGTATCAGGGACCCTCTACTGACAAAGTCCCAGTCCTCAGTGAGGGTGAACAGAGGATAGGTGGGCAATTTATTTGGAATGAATACAGTTAAATTCCTTAGGTCCCTGTGTTTTGTGGAGCACAACAAGTACATATTTGTTGCTGAGATTTGAATTATAAAAATGATCACATGTGTTTTCTTCTAGTTTATCTTCCCAGTAAATTCTGCAGATTTTTTGGCTATTTGTCTCATGCAGTTTAGGTCTGATTTTTTTTCTTCTGTCCTCTGGTCACACACATCCTTTCTTGCAGTCAGTGTGGACATTTCCTCATGACCTTTTGTGTTTGGAAGACTCAGAAGCATGTCCAGCCCTGTTCTCTTCTCTTTTCACCCCAGGGTGGGGTGTGGCCCTGTGGATGTGATTGCTCATGTAGAAGTGATCTGCTGGACTTGTTGAATGGGTTGACTCTTTTTATAGATGACACATACTGGACGTGTTCCTTGCTCTACCGACTTTGAGCACTGGTGCTATATCATTTTGAGGCTCTGTACATGAGATAGAGAGGCAGTGGTGTTTGCTGTCCTCAGGATATAGGGCTTTCATGTTATCTTTTCAAAAAAAGAGCATAGGATTGTTAAAAAAAGAAAATGTGGAAAGCTCTATAGTAAGTCCTTGCTCTCAGGCTAACACCTTTGTCTTTTTCTTTCAGCTGCTGAAGAGCCCGTCAGTGCAGGATGGGAAACCACGTGGGAAAGCGAGAGCTAGGTGCCGAGAAGGGCCATAAGGTAAGGCCTGGCTAAGCCTACAATCTGAGCTGCCTTGAACTGTGCCTGTGATTTTGGTTATTAAACCCAAATCCCCCTGATGCGGCCTAGAGTAGAGTGTGTTCAGCTAACACAGCGAGGGCTGGTGGTTGAGAGGATGCTGTGTCCTTGTGACTGTTCTTATTAACTTGTCCAGGAAAACTGTGTCAGTAGGAAGACCCTAACCTTGCAAGGAAACACGGGGGTGGAAGGCAGGAGAGAAAACAGAAAAAGAGAAAAGTGGAAGAGAGACGAGGAGGCCCAGCATGAGCGGTGTCACGTGTAATTTGTCAGGAAGTTCTCACGGAGCACAGAGATTGTAACATTCCTTTGCTGTCCAGCAAAAAGACTTTTTAAAAACATTTCCTGGCAGCTTGCTGGTTAGCTCAGTTGTTTAAAGCGCCTGCTTCAACAAACTCAGTCAGACTCAGGGAACCGCGGTTCAGTCCCCCACTTGGCGTTCAGAGAAAGGTCCCAGAACATGGGCTGCAGAGCACATTGAGTCTCCTGTGTGACCCATACTTGAGAATTAGCTGAGCTGTTCCCTCAGCTCTGCACTAAATCAGTGACCTGACTTCTGAGTTCAGCCGCCTGGTGCTCAGGGCCCTCCTTGTCCATTGCACCCTGCAGCTACCCACTCTCAGGTCCCTTGCTTCTGGGGTCCTGCTCAGCCTGACTACATATCTCATCTCCCAGAGTGCTCTCCAGCCTTGGAGATTCAAGTGCAGATGCCAACACAGGCTTCTCCCTCCGCCTGGCACTATGTGCTTGCATGGCCTGGGCCCTTCTCCAGAACCACTGGGTCCTCCCCTCAGAGCTTAGGACTTCAGGGTAACCTTGGCACACAAACTGACCTCACCCCCACCACAGGTTAATGGTGGCTAACCTTTCCAGTGCTGTTTTTCCACATGCCAGCCCACCTTATTGTACACTTTTTGGAAAGTACAGATAAACAAACAGGAAAAATGCAGTTCATCTCGATCCTCACAGCTAGAGTTGACCTGGCACTTCGAGCGCATCATCTGCATTTCCCATGTTAAATATGCATCAGCTTCCTCTCTCTAATTGGAATTCTCCACTCTAGCTTCTACCACTGGAATATCTCCATGGTGTGGCCCTCAGTCCCTACCAGGGAGGTCCACATTGCTTTGCTGTCTGTCCATTACTTTGTCCACCTCTCAAGATAGATTGCAGGTTATGAGGAAGTAGACTTGGTAGGGCACACAAACCTCTTGAGTCCACCCTACTTGGTAGGGATAAGAGGAGCTTCAGTTCCTTTGGCATTGCCCTTGTATTTAACATAAAACCACATGTGTTACAGCACAAAACAGAAGACAGTGCATTGTAGTGCTAAGGACGAGCCCCCACCCCCAGCCCTCTGCAAAAGTGCCTCTGAAATGCCCACTGAACTGAAAGAAGCTCAACTGTCATCTCCACACCCCTTCACCATGAGCGGCAGTACTCTTGTGTGTAGTGATCCCTTTTTATTATATTATGTAATATTTAATGAACCTGTTTGATGAACTTTTCATCAGTGAGTGCTTCTGTAATCAGTATTTGGATTCAGTTTTTATAACAACCAAATGAGTTTCCATAATTTGCTGTCTGATCATGTGTATAAAACAAGAGAGTGAGTGCATTGTTCGTGCTCCCATTATGCCCTTAAAGTGGTGAACAGTATTACCTCGTTTCCCACCCAATGATTTGTAAATATATAAATGACTAGTGAAAATGGAATGGGGGCGTCTGGTTATTTTAATGCATACTTAGTTGTATTCCTGATCATTTCCTTGTAATTAACAGTAACATCAGCCCTATTTGTTTGCTGTATAGAAAGAACATGGTTTGGGTACAGTCTCCAAATGGGAGGATCTAGTTTCACCAAAAGTGAGAGTGGGACGCAGGCTCTGATCCGGTGCCAGGCTGTTAACACTGTATGGTATCTTAGGTCACAGGGTGGCTGATTTGCAGCTCCATTTTCTAAAATCCCCTCTGTGGCTTACAGCTTCTTTCCTGTTACTTAACACAGTAAACATTGGAATATTCTTTGAATTTGTCAGGGTAAGGTTGTTGAGCAACAGAGAAATTTATTCTTGTGCTTTTGTTTTGTGGAACCCAATTTTTAAAGTCCTGATGATTTAAAAGCAAATATAAAAAACTGAGAATTTAAAAAACTCTATTGTTACAGGTATTATTTACATGTAAGAACTCTCTTTTTAATTTATAGAGACTGTTGGGCACCTTTCAAAGTGTGCAGTTCGTGATGAATAGAAAAAATGGCACAAACTTCCACCCTGGTGTTTAGCCCTTGGTACATTTCTGTTTGTTATACAGGAAGGCTTTTTTGGCCACCTGCGTAAGGGTCAAAGAAGTCTAGTCAGCTTCAAGGTCCTGATCATCATTCTTAAAGCAAGGAAGTCCTATGGAAATGTTGGCCCACTGTACCCACCCACTCGGGCTCAGCTACAGGCCCAGCTTGGCCCCGGGTGTCCAGCTCCCTCCTGCTGTCCCCAGTGTCTCGCTCCTCCTCCCTCCCCACTGCTTTCACAGACCTTCAGCCTTGTGGCCTGGTGTAAATTGTCTTGATGTGCTGATCCACTGACTGGGCTCACTGGGCCATCAAGGAGCAGATCTCCTTTTTTGTGCATGATACTGGGCATCGAATATCCCTGAGTTACTTCCCCAGCTCTTTTTTCTTTCAGACAGGGTCTTGCTAAATGGCTAAATTTTCTAGTCTGGCCTGAAACTTGCAATGCTTCTACCTGCGCCTCCCAGAGTGCTGGGGTCACAGGCCACCACATGCAGCCTGGATGTCCTCTCATACTGCTGTGTCTATAGGAACATCTTCAGTATGCACTGGTCCCGGAGGTATTGCAAAGAGTAAACCCTATTTACCAATTCTGTGGTTGTATGAAACCTGCTGCTGTAGCCGGGCTTTGGCTGTGTTGGCTGCTGCAGAAGGTGAGGAAACCTGGTCTCTTCCTTCAGGAATTTCCAGTTTGTTTTGTAAGCTTTTTTGTTCAGCAACTCACCCGCTTGAAATTTTATCACTGACTCCTCTGGTGATGAGGGAGACTTGTGAGGAAGTAAGAGGAAGACACTCAATGAAAGAGTAACTTTGCAGTGTGGCACTGTTGCCACATCCTGTGGGGTGGGGCCTCTAGTGACAACATGGTGGAGGGCCATGTTCCTGCAGTCTAGCGAGCGGGTGGGGTGTCAGTGTTGCTCAGGGAGACAGGCTTTATCACTGCAGACCAGAACTGCTCAGAGCATGACTCATGCACGAAAACAGTGTGTCCTCAGGGCCATTCTCGTCTCTGAAACAAAGAAATCAGTGTTTTACCTTTAACTCTCTTTTCAGTCACAGTGGGATTTGGTTTCCAAACTGTCCTGTTACACTAATTTGCCAGTTTTCTACAGACCTGTTTGATTCTTACTTAGCTACTGTTTTTACCATGTAACTTGGCAGAACTGGGAAGACGTAGTTTCTGCTACCCTGGACAGCCCAGGGAACACTCCCACAGAGGCTGCAGGACAAAATCCAGTCCCATGAGCTAAAAGTAACCCCTTGCATGGGGTAGACTTGTGCCTGCCTGACAGCCCTAGATAGCTTGGGTAGTATTCCTGGGGTGCTGAAACACGTGGCCAATCTGCCAGCTTACTCAAGGAGTACATGGTCTTTGTCAGCAGCAGGACCACTGCTCTTAGGAGAGCCCACATCCTCAGATCAGGGTCTATGACATTAATTGTCTCACTGTTTCTCCTGTGCCTTTACTCTTTGGAGTGCTCTGTGGACAGGTAGACCTCTGCTGATCATCTATAAGGGCTGAGGCTCCATGTGTCATGGAGCTAGCACTGCTATGAATTTTGGTGGCTGCCATAAGCCATGTACTGTGTAAAAAGGATCTGAGAGCTTGCAACAGTTAAATTCACGTCAGAATTTTGCAGTGAGGAGTACCTTAGTCTATTTGGTGTGTTCCCAGTTAAACTGTTTTGAGGTTTGTTGGTTTTTAATTTATACTCTGCACCAAAGCCAAGGGCATGGCAGACGGGGACAGAAGGCAGGTGCTGTGCACCTCTCCAGGGTAATCTGGCTCCCAGCAAATCCATCAAATATTTAATCGACATTAAAACTCAGCTGTCTTGATGAGACTCCAGATACAAAATGACATTCTCAGAAATGAGACATTTAGTTTGTAAATATTCACAGAGGCGTTGAAGCAGCTCAGCTCTTCCCATCAACATGAAGATGGAATTTTTCACTTTGACAGAGAAAATATGTTTCTAGGAAACAAGGATGTCCCAGCTGTGAAATGTGGCTGGCTGTTCTGCAATTCCATTCTTTCCGGAGCCTTAAAGCCTAAAGCATTTCGCTGCCATGGTAGAGGGTTGTCAGGTTAGGTAGAATTGTCCTAAGCTCCGCTCCTTCATATCTGCTCAGGAATGAGAAGCAAGTGGATTTCAGCCCGCCCCCCTTACACCAGCGCTCCTTATACCAGTGCTCCTCACCCCAGGAAAACTGAGTCCAGAAAAGGCAGAACGTTTCTGATGGCTGTGTCTGCAGCCACGAGGTGTGCTAGAGCTCAGGGAAAGCGTGTCAGATGGTTGCATCCTGGCTGGTTAGGCCATCCGTGGAGGCAGCCAGCATGTGTCCTTTCCCAAGCACGGGAAGGTAACAGACTCATGATTCCTCAGAACCAGTTTAGAAGAGAACAGGAGTTTCTCCATTCCCATTGCCCCAGAGAACAGCAGAAGTGGAGTCCAGGCTCCTCAGGAAGCTAGACCGTACCCTGCCCTTTTCCACTTGACACTTACCTGTTCAGTTGCACAAGATATATGGTAACACCTAATAGATGCTCAGAAAATTCTTAGATTAAGGGATTGTAAATAGACTTTTTACTGCACAACATTAGACTATCTTTAAATTGTGAGGCAGTGCATAAGACAGCAACACCATGTAGCTACAGCCACATGCATGATGACCCCCTGCCCAGCCATGCTGCTGCAGCATGTGTGCACAGCACTAGGAACATCCTGTGTCCCTGCTGCCCAGTGAGGTAGTTGATACCTGTAGCTGCAGTGTAAGAGATGAACAGCAGCTACCTGTACTCTAACTAAAGGGATGAATTCATGTTACTTATTATTTTCTTTAATTTTTTGTTTATTAGTACATGTTTGCAGTATATAAGGATTATATTGTGTTGAGTCGGTACATGTACTGTGTCCCTTATCTCTTATCTAGGCTTAGGGCAGATAGAGAAGACAGCACGCCCACGCTTAATCCCAGCTTCAAATTCTTGATCCCAGTGTCACTTACCCTAGAACGAGCCACCTCAGGAAAGCCCTACTTGGGCTGAGGAGATAGCTCAGCAGTTTAAAAGTGCCTGCCTGGCAAACACAAGGACCCAGGTTTGATCCCCAGTACCACATGCCATGCCTGCCCCACATGGGCTGGCCACTGAAACCAGGCATGATGGCACAGGCCCATAATTCCAGTGCTGGGGAGGCTGAAACAGAATCACTGTGAGTCCAAGCTGCATAATGAGAGCCTGTACCAAATAAATGAATTAGAAAAAAAAAAAAATTAAAAGAAAAGTCCTACATATGACTGCAGGAGGCTTTGGAGAAACACCTAGACATGAGCCATAACATTCGGCCCTGGCCTCCCAAAAATTCATGCACATTTTACACAAAAGGCATTTGGTGCATCTCTACAGGTTGCCAAAGTCTTTACATTTTCAGCATTGTTGAAAAGTCCAAATCCCAAGTCTCCTTAGAGATTCAAGGTAAACTCTTAGCTGTGCACCCCTGTACAAATGAAAAGAAACTTAAACACTTGTAAATGGCACAAGATAAACATTACCATCCCAAAGATACAAATAGGGAAATGGGATAAGGGAATGAATGAGCCCAAAGCAAGTACAAGATCCAGCAGGGAACACATGAATTCCTGTACTTCCACATGCAACTTCTGAGGCAATCTGTGGCAAGATGTGAATTCCAAAGTGCTCGGGTGGCTCCATCCCTCTGGTACTATAGGTGGTTGTAGTTCCCAGGGCTTCTCTCTTGGGCCTGCCTTGCTACCTCCTTGTAGTTTTCCTCAGACAATCTATATTTCTCACTTGTCCAAACTTTGGGGTCTCCACTGCACTTTCAGTTTCACACTCACAGCTCCATGCATTGCTTGCTCAGGGGCACACTGCCTGGAAATCTGGGTGGAAGGCTTTTGAAATCTGGGTGGGTTTCCTGACCCACAACTTTTACATTCTGCATGCACCTTAAACCACCACTGTGTGTGTGATCCCAAGAATCTGCTGCCAGCTCAAGCAGTAGCAAGACTTTCTCTTCTCTTGGTTGTAGGGTTGTAGGTTGTGAACCAAATCCCAATGATCAGTTGCCCTAGGCTGCTGCCATTCTTGGATATAGTAGTGCTTTGGGCTCTCTTGCCAAGGCAAAGTCTTCCACTTTTGTAAGTTTGAGGCTACAAAAGGTAGAGAGTCCTGCTGCTTCTAATGGTGCCCTCAGGCTATCTTTTCTGTTACTCTCTTCTGAAACATTTGGCTTTTTCTTACTGGCCTTTTCAAAAACCAATGTCGCTTCTGTTCCATTTCTGCAGACTATAGCTTTACTGGAGCTTTCTGACCAAACTCAAAACATTTTTAAATCATTCTGCTGGACTCTTTGCTCTTAGTTCTCATCAAGAATCTGGCTAAAATCCCCCCACAATAGCCATGCCACACACCGTCTCAGCATGAGACTGCCTTGAAATGTCTGCCAAATTAATTAGTCTACCGCCATTAATCTCAGTCTCAGACAAAGTCTCTGGACATGAGTAAAATGCAGACAAACTTTCTGCCAAGGCATAACACACACCATCTAGAAACCAGCAGCTCATGCAGTCCTTCTTCCCAGCAGAACCCTCTTGAACCTAGTCTTTACTGATTCCTGTCAGCATTCTGGTCTCCTGAGCTCTGACCAGGATCTCCTATCAAAAACAGCCTCAGGTGTTCCATGGCTGCTTTTCCAGGGGGCATCTCTGAACCTTTCCTGACTCTTCTCCTTCCCACAAGTGCGCTCAAAGCTCCTGAACTACATGGTCAGGTTCCATAGAGCAATACCACCACTTCTCTGGTACCAAATTCTATCTTAGTTACTTTTTATCATTACTGAGAAAAAATAGCCAACACCCAAAGTGAAGGGAGGAAGATTAATTTAGCTCACACTTTGTAAGGGATTCAGTCCGTAACCAGCTAGCACCCAGGCAAGGTGGCATGGCAGAGGCATCACAAGGGAGAACAAGTTGCGGCAGGCAGAAGGCAGCAAAAGCATCCCAGCAACGAGTGCTGCCGTCCTTCTGTCCCATTATCCTCCCTTAGGGAGGATAACTCTCACACTCTTAATCCTAGCATCACATCCTGGATCCCAGAGTCATACGCCCTAAGTCCCTCCACCTCAGATAGGTCCCACCTGTGACTGCATGGGGCCCTGGGGCAGTTACCTAGATAAAGCCAGAACATGGATGTAATGCATCTCAATTCTTTTTTTCATCCCTATTCCCTCCCCTTCTCCTCTCTCCATCTACTGATCCCCTTACCACTTGAAAAAAAGATCAATCTCCCTGCTTTGTATTATCTATCTTTTATTTTGCTCTCTATTTATAATTTGAATTCTTCATATAAGAAACCATATAGTATTTAAGCTACAGTGTTTTACTTATTTCACTTAATATTGTGATCTCAAGGTATATCCGTTTTTCCACAAATAACTCAAGTTTATCCTTCTTCATGATAGGGTAGTTTGAATCATTCAGAGCAGTCTGAACAATAAATAACCTTGTGTTTAGAGTGGCTGTCCTATTGGACAATCAGGGTTGGCTGGATACTGGAAGAGGTAGTAACCTTTTTCTCTCTTAATCTGTGACGAGATTTGCTATTCGCCCCATTTATTCAATTACCAAAATGAGATCTTTTGCAAAGTCATACAGTTTTGTGCTGGAGTGCAGTGTGTTCAGAAGGTACAATGCTGACAAGCGCGTGAATGCCAGCAACTGGGCAGTCAGTGCATGCACGCCGTGAGCCGCACAGCAAGCTGGCCCGTGTGCTCCTGCACCACCTCGGCCGAGGCCTGCACGCAGCGCTGTGCCTGGTTCCTCTTACGGGCCTCCTTCCCCAGACTTCAGAAATACACATTTAAAACAACACCGTTCATTCCTGGTGACTGTGTCTGGGCCTCATGCGTACCCACAAACCTGCCTTTGGGAGCTCTTACAAAGAGGAATAAAGTAACATAGAAAATCAGTCCCGCAAAGGCCTTTCAAAAAAGCTGTGACTAATCAGTAGCCTGATTTTTTTAAATGGTAAACATTGTCATTTATTCACTTCACTGAATACTTGGTTAACTCCCTAATTTTTATTATTTTTATTTTAAAGAGAATGAAAACTAACAGGACATTAGAAAGGCTACACAATTTCAAAAAAAAAAAAAAATCAACAAGATGACAGGAATTCAACACTGGTTGTTACATTGAACATTGTTGTCTTCAATGTAGTTGCTCAGATTACCAGATACAGACATGTAAAATGGGTCAAAATAAAATTTTAACATGATTATAGTTCTGCAAAATTCAACATTGCTCTTCAGCTGGCTTGAGAACAGACAAAGAAAGAGAGGCCTCTCCCCAGAGCTGAGGGAAATGCGTGATGTGAAGCGCCCCTCCCAGGCCGGGTGAAAAGCTCTCCTGAGCGCCACCCTGGCCCGTCTGTGCACCTGGGAACGGCTGTGGTTTCTGAGGACCTTTTTGTTTGAGGTGCAAAATTTCTTGCTGGTGTCAGAGAGGAGTCTTCCAGAGGGTGTGCTTTGTGGCCAGAAGCAAGTCTGTTGTCACAATTTTACCCGGAAAGAATGGTCACAGAGTTGATTCTGGGTTTTAAGGCAGGCGAGCGGGTATTCTCTTGCACCTTTTAATTTGGGAACACAGATGCCATTGTAAATTGAGGGTGGCAGCCAGTCTTGTGGAGAGGAATGTAATTATTAAAGGCATCAGGGATAATTACCAAGCAGGGCCAAGCCTCAGCAACCCTTACTAACCATGATGCCAGGCAGGTTATAACGCGGTGCCTCAGGCACCGTAAACCGGCAGCACAGGCAGCACACCCTCCACACTCAGCTTGTAAACAGGCTCACTCTCCGATGAATCCGCTGCCCAGTCTCCAGCTGCCTCCTGCACACTGGCAGCCGCCTTCAGGAGAGCCAGCCCCAGGCCCAGAACCTCGGGGGCAGGCTGAGGTCTGGAAGCCTTGGAGTGCATGCCAGCCTGGGTCCTGGAAGAGTGGGGCTTAGGGCTCACAGTACCACAGGGACGCTTAGAGCCGGTGAGACTGCCTTCCATTCTGTCAGCCACCAGATACATTATTCCTTCCCCCCTTAGTTTGGGTGCTAGTTTATAAACTTAGTTTTTATCAGAAACTGAGGCTTAATTTGCAAGCAACTGATTCCAGTAGACACTCAGGACACAGAAGTTGTTAAGTATAAATGATACATTTAACTATTGTTGTTAAACATAAATGTTTATTTTAAAATAAAACAGTTTTCAGTGTAACATTGTAAAAACAGCAGGCCAGGCATGGTGGTCTGCGCATGTAGTCCCAGCACTCGGAGGCTGAGGCAGGAGGATTAGAAGTTGGGCAATTTAGCCACAGTGAGAGCCTGTCTCAAAACGAAAAACAAAAGTAGCTGAGAACATAGCTCACTCCATCCGGTGCCCACTGTACTGACAGTCCCAGGAGCCCCGGTCAGAGGGGGGAGGGAGGTCAGAGGTGGCTGTGATTGAATATGAATTTACTTTTGAGTGATAACAGGATATCAACTGGAGAATGCAGGAATTCTTTCATGACTCATTGGTGACATAATGAAGGTGTATGAGGCCAGTACCCTTTTCCCGGAAGGGGGAGGACACAGATCTCATGGGAGGAGAGCACATGCCCTACCCTGTGGGTGCTGCATGGGACGGGCAGGCTGCAGCTGGATGCCAGCCTGCTTCCTGGATCCAAGCAGGCCTCTGCCCTTGCCAGGTGCGTGCGCTTGTGTAAGGCTTCTTCACCACTGCTTCCCAGGTGTGTCAGACAGCTCCAGAAACGCCACTTCTAATTACTTGGGGGAGACACATTCACTTCCAACTCTGAAGGTGGAGAGCACGTCCCCTATTGTCAAAAATTTGGCTTGAAAAAATTTAAATGTGGAAGAGTTTTCATATTGGAATGTACATGTAAAATATTATCTCTATTTCTAAATGCGTATAATGTGTGTGAGGGTGGGAGGTGGTGTGTGTACCATGCATGTGCATCCGGGATGTATGCCTGTGTGTGCACACACGCACATGTGTTTATGTGCACATGGAGCCCGCACACGTGTGTGCTATGTGCATATGTGTTCATGTGTGGCATGATCATATGTGTATATACATGGAAGTGGTGCGCATATGTGTGTGAGTGATTCTCATATGTGTGTGAGTGTGGGTGCGTCTGTGTGTGCACCTGGGAAGAAGTTCTGGCTCCCCAAATTCAAATTCAGCCCTGGCTCTTGGGCAGTTCTAACACATCTCCTAGTTGCAATTTGCTACCTGCATTAATCTATCATATATGAAAAATGTAATTAGCAACTAGTTAGGGAGAAAGTTTATTATTCTGTTTCTACTTCCCTTGACACTTGCAAAAGAGTCTTGCTACTTAATTTTACCTTAATGATGATTAAAGTGGACTTGCAGCTTAGCTCAGTTGTTTAAACTCCTGCTCAGACAAACCTATTCGGGAGCAGCAGGGGACCACCGTTTGATCCCCAGCTCCCCATGCCCTACCAGACCCACCCTTAAGGCAGCCTGAATCAGCCAAATGAAAAAAAAATTCTCCCTTAATTATGATTAAGCATGTGCCTGTGTAGCTCAGTACATGTTAGTCAGGAAGGCTGACTGGAAACTGACTCGCAGGGGTGATTTAGGAGTAGTGCCACCTGGGTTACACACAGACGTGGATGTTTTCACATCATGCTGTATTATAGTCATCCTAAAGCACCTAACAAAATACCAGTTGTCTGCCTAGAAATTCAGATATAAAGGACAATTTTAAGTGATGTTTCTGAATGTCTTAATAGTCACGTACTTCTTCTGGAAATTTTTTTTTTCCTGGCGCTTGGGATCAGACCCAGGAGCGCTCTACCTACCAACTGAGTTAATCTTAGACTGTTTGAAAATTGTTATTTTGAGACCAAATCCCATTCAGTTGCTCGGGCTAGCCTCTAACTTGCAATCCCCCTGCCTCCCAAGTAGCTGGAATTACAGGCGTGTGCTGCCACCCCACTGGAAATCCTCTGGGGGAACATTCTTGTTGCCACAGCACTGAGTCTGCTCTTTGCCCTTTAGCCCTTAGTGGCCCAATGCCAGCTATGCTTTTGTCCCAAACCCTCCCTGCCAGCACAGGACGGTTGTACCAGCTGGCATCAGGGAATGGGGACACGTCCTCCAGACTCATCCCAAGGCCAGAAAAACTGGGGGAAAAAAATAGAGGAAATGAATACAGATAGGTCGGATAAGGTCTCCATCAACACTGCCCGGTTCCTAGGCCCAGTGGGACGCACTGCTACCCCTTGCGCGTGGGAGGAGCGGTGTGGTCCTGTCCGCGGGCCTGTGGTCGCTGTGGGTCAGTGTTGCTGGGGGAGCTTCCTGGATGGTACACAACTTGTTCCCACATTTTATGTCTGATAGCCACAGTTGTGGGTGTGCTTTGTATCCTCACTCAGGTTTCTTTGCATTTTTTTTTTCTATTACATTGATAACAGGTTGTAGTGCTTGATGGTGCATTTAGGTTTGTACTTTTCAAATCAAGTAAATTGAAAGGATTGGAGGGTCATTTATTCTTCTCTATTACACTTTTAGTGTGTTTTTAAATGGCTTGTTGCAAAATATTTCAGGTTGAAATAAGATGTGATACTTTGAGAATATTTCTTTTGATGAACTATTCTTAAAACACGGGTTATTTTCAGATGACTATTAAAGTATAGCTCATGTCTTTCAAAGTCCTTAATATTTAAAATAAAAATAATCTTCTGTGCCTTGTTTGTGAGCATGGAATACTGTGAATTAAACTAAAGACTAGAAGACTGCATGTGATTGTTTTAGCACTTAAAATAAATTATGGGGGTGAGAGATATATTTATGTATGTATGCAGGATAATTGTATTGAAATACAGTTATAATTGGATAGTTGTACTGCTGGTTTCTACTGGTCTATGAAGGGAAACAGTTGATGCTTAATTTTTTATTTTTTTATTTTTATTTTAGGATGGGGTCTATAGGGTCTACAGGGTCTTGCTGCATAGATAAGACTCATAGTGATCCTCCTCTTTACAGCCTACCAAGTGCTGGGATTTACAGGCATGTACCACCACATCCAGTCTCAATTGCCACCTCAGCGTGCCCTTGTGGGGGTAGCACGGCAGGCCTGCCCAGGGATTGCACTGCTGGTCCCTGCATCTGCCTAAGCAGGTGCTTTAATCCACTGAGCTATTTAGCCAACCCTCTTAATTTTCTTTTATACCAATTTTGCATGCTTACATCTAGTAATCTAAGCATCTAATTTAATGACAACATTATGCAATACAGCAACCATTATCAAATTCCTATTG